>CM019702.1:54647445-54794132 GCA_009760885.1 Achatina immaculata | reverse complement strand
TGCTCGGAAGGAAAGCAATGGTAAACTATCTTCTGGAAATATACCAAGAAACCCATACAACAACAATAATCTAGAGAAGACCGTCTTGGAAGGGTACATAATGGGAAAGAGAAAGAAAGGAAGACTAAGGCGAAGATGGCTGCAAGACATCGTTGATGATCTGCAAATGGATGCATCAGAAGCAGGCCATCGTGCTCACAACCGAGAGGCCTACTGGAGTGCTGTTAGGGAGGCAAATTTTCGCAAGGGACATGCAAATGAAGGAATGAATAAATGAATTAATGAGTTTATCAAGAATAATATAATTTGCACTTAGCTGCAATATCTTGCACTAATTTTACACTTTTACACTTTTCACTGTGAAAACAAAGTTATTTCTGAGTCCAATGTATTTATGTCTGAAAATTAACAATCTTATTCCATATCTGAGTTTAGGTCTTGCAGTCTCTGACCTTGCATCTCTCATGTCACTGATTATGTGCAGTATCTGGCTAACACCACCCGTCAGTACAGCAGATTTACCGTTCGAAGTTTTTGGAGTCTATTACCTGACAGCCGGTATTCCATATCTCACTTTTACACGAGTTACCAGTTGGATCACTGCCATTATCACCTTAGAGAGAGCTCTCTGTGTTATATCGCCTTTAAAAGTAGGTGTGAATATTCATTTTCACTTCTTATTCTCCTAGCATATGCTACTGTGTCTACTTTGTAGTAGAAGTAACAGTTGCAAATATGACAGTATTTTTTTTCCTGACTGCATGGTTAATATGCGACTGCTCAACGTTCATTCCAATGACGCTTACTACAGTCAACTACATTTCCAATTTAAATTGTTAATGTATGCCTACATCATGTAATAAATTTACATATTTATTGTTTTGAGTCAGTGTTTCTTTTTGTTTTTTTGTTGTTGTTATTTTTCACTTCCAGTACAATGTTCTAACTTCCTGCAGGTGAACATGATCTTCACACGAAAGCGAGTGTCTGCTCTCATTGTCTGTGCCACTATTCTTCTTACGGCCGCCATGACACCACTCTATATTGTTAACAAACTGGGGATGAAACTTCTTCCAGGAAGAAACAACTCTATTGTCGGTCTTACTTTTACTGCAGATAGAGAAACTGTGGAAAAGATTTCTCTGACAATCAACAACTTTGTCATCCCTTGCATTGCTTTTATTGTAATTATAATATGTACTGTAATACTGGTTGTTTCTCTAAAGAGACGAACAGGCTGGTTGCAGACTATAGCGAAGTCAGCACAGGTTGATTTTTCTATTCGTAATCAGAGGGTAGTCAAGATGGTTGTGATGATTTCTACACTCTTCATTGCCTGCTTTGTACCAGTCACTATCATTTCAATGGTTGTAGCTTATGAGCCACGATTTAATATCGGTGGTGAATACATACGTTTTAGTGTTCTCTTTGCCGGCGTAGGACTTTTAGTACAAGCTGTAAATTCGTCCTTAAACATTTTTATTTACTACAGTATGAGCACTAAATACAGAGATACTTTTAAAATGATTTTCGGACTCTATAATAAAAGACATGAGATGACGTAGTTATCTTCTAACCGTAACAATTATTGCATTTTATGTTTTGCGTTTAATTGTTGTCCAAAGTGCAAAGGCAATGATGTCTTGAAATCATACGTAGCAATGAGGAAACACTCAAACCACGAGTGACTCCAGAATTTAAATTAAAAAGAAAATAAATACGGAGAGAACATATGCTATCCTTACTTCAAAGCTAAAATATTTTTTTAACTAAATGATCTGCAGCATTTTTAAGGAAATCATGAATCCTCAGTGTAGGAATAATTTAAACATGTGATTGCCTATTTCTTGCCAATGTTACAGTGTTATAATTGTTAGGGTACAGAAGATAGATGTTTGATTGTTCTTACACAGTTCTTAATCAAATTATGTCAGGTCTGTGCTCTGTTATTAACTGTATTCACATTCTCATTTCATTCCTACTCATTAAAAACTTACAGTACAGAAAGAAAACACAAATAACGATTCTTCACCATGGATCATCATTTATGGTATGAACATAGAAAGGTCAAACCTAATTCAACTTCTGGGAATCTGTGATTCCTACTTAGAATACATTTACCAAAAAATTAAATGATCGCAATCAATCAAACATCTTGTACATGAAAAATGGGTGTAATGTGTTTAAGCCAAATTGTACCTTATATATATATTACAAACTATTGTCCTTAATGGTTATTTGTCTACTTGTACAAAGAAATGAGCTATTGACAAGAAAATATAACACATGCACATACGTATAAAATTCAATAATGCATATATTTATGGCATACAATTTTTGAATATATATTCAACAAAAAGTTTCAAATTTACACAGAAAACACACAATACGTTTTATTTAAAACTATGAATATTATTTATCTATCCATAATAAATTGGTGCGTCGGGGTGGATCGGAGACATCGACAGCACACCTTGCATGCATCCACATCACAGAATATAAAACCTTATATATATATATATATATATATATATATCGATATCGATGAATAACATATTTATTCGTCCTCTGATCCTTTGACACTTCTCTACGTGCTCAGCGTACAAAATCCCGACAGATTAAAATTCTGCTACATCTCCTATGTATACTGTTTTCAGTCGGTACCGATTTTACTCAGAGTTGCGCACTTCTGCACTGACCTGTCACTGGCGTTATTTATTCATATTTTATTGCTTTTGGTGTTGGAAACCAACTTAGGTTTAATAATATGTACTTATTCCTATATATACTATATCAGTTTCACTTGTACTTTATTAGTACAAGGTAAATATGTTTGCTTTATTTCGGGCATGGTAAACCTATTCTATAGCAACAAACGCTTGAAGCAGTATTGCTGAATCCATCAGTATTGTTTTGCTATCTATATATGTAAAATTGAACGTGTGTGTGTGTGTGTGTATGTGTGTGTGTGTGTTAGAGCATCACGCTGGAACGCCTGGAGCAATGTCAATCAAACTTGGCACACATATCTGGACAAAGAACCATGGGAATTAGATCATCCCTAGGGGTCGTGGTGACGTGTAAAAATAATCGAAAATGAACAATATTGGTGTCGAATCCATAGTTTTTGGGGTAATTGAGATGAGCAGTGACACTCCCGATGCTATTTAAGTCCATGTTCAGCCTCCAACGACATAGGAGACCCTAGGGTTGTGGTTAGGTTGGGGTGACATGTAAAAATAATCGAAAATGACCGATATTAGTGTCGAATCCATAGTTTTCGGTGTCGCTGAGATGAATAATGACACTCCAGATGCCGTTTAAATGATGGCTTAGCCCCAATCGGCATGTGGGTCTAGAGTTGGGTGGGATAGGGTAACATGTACAAATAATCGAAAACGATCGATATTAGTGTCGAATCCATAGTTTTTGGGGTCGCTGAGTTGAATAGTGGCACTCACAAGTTCAGCATCCGTCGGCATGGGGGCGTTGAGATGTGGTGAAAAATAAAATGTCCAGGCTGACCGAGATTAGTATCGATCTCATAGTGTTTTTGGTTGCTAAACTGAATGTTGACAGTCCTGATGACAACTAAGCCCGCATTTAGTCGAATAGGAATAGAAATCTGAAGAACTGTCTAGACTCTGTATAAACTTCTAGCAGGCTGTGGAAATGAATAGAACGTTGTAGAACCGTCCAGAAGGTTATGGAAATGAAGAGAGGTTTCTTGATTGGGATAAATAAATACACGGGCAACGCCGGGTAATCAGTTAATTTAGATATATAAGCTTGTGAAACGTGCAAAATTTAGGAATACCAATATGCTTTTGCTGTAACGGAGATGACTATGGAGAAAAATGCAACAAATACCCTGGATTTCAGAAACAACATAATACGTTCTCGGAGAAGTAGAACACCGAAAAGTAGTTAAAATGAAAAAATGAGAAAAATATAACGAAACATTGAACTGAATTAAAAAACTAAATGTGGAAACATGATCTTGTCGTGGCACGTAAGGAATAAATGAGAGGTAAAAGGAGAAATGTTAAACATTCAGTTTGAACATGCCCATATCTAGACTTGCATGTTGATCCCATTATTTCCCAACAATATATATTTAAACAGAGTCACAATTAAATCGCTGCGTAAAATAAAAAGTGTTTTCATTCTATCCGAGAACGTGAATGTGGATCGTTATTTAAATCCTTCAGTTTAGTCACGCCCACATCAAACAATGTTTCAACATGTTATTACAGAAAAGTTCAGAGCGTTGAAAGCATATTAGCTGTGGCAAACAGAACATTCCTTAGTTCTGAGTTTCACATTCGTCGAGTGGAAGCGAGGGATCTGATTTGATCTGAACACTTCCACAGATATGAAAAACTCGGAGAAATACTTGTGATCTAAAATCATACAAAAAACATTTACGTATTCAAATCAACAAAATCATGATCGATAGCTTCCACATCAAACTCTAAGACACTGTAGGCGTCTTTTACCTTTGTACATAAATAAACGGAAAACTGTGAAGCTTCTTTTGTAATGTGGGACTGGTCCTAAACTGTTTAGCGATAAAGGTATCTATTTGTTTATAAGAATTTAAAGTTCAGTCTATAATTGTTTGAGGTGATTAGATGTTCCAGTATAAGTGACATAAAAATAGATTTGAACGATGTCACTCTTCATCGCAAGGTGAATGCCTTGTTCGTCTAGTCCCGGATTTACAGAAAGTCCATGTAATGATTTTTTGTTCCGTGTCCAGTAAGAGTTTCTTTTCTATTGATTAGAAAGCAGAAGCTGGGAAGCCGCGCGAGAGAGCTGTCGTGTTAGTCGTCCAGTGACGAAGTCAAATTCTTCGGAATGCTTTGTGCATTATTGTTTTGTTGATTTCTCATGTCGCGCGGTGATATTCTTCTTTACTCATTCTTCAGGATTCTGTCCTCGTTGTTTCTCATATTAAATTTGTTGAAGACATTTGGTAACTGCTGACTTCGCGTGCTGTGAACATCAACGTTTTACTGTTGGTGCTGTTGTTTGATTGCTTAGACTGCTCAACCCCTGTGACTGTTCAGTCATTCATGTTACCTCCCTTTTGTTGTTCTCCTAACCTAGTTTGAATTATGTTACTGAGTGCATGTCAAAGTTACGTTTTGCTTTCAAGTATGTCTTACGTGTGTTGCTGTATTCCCTGCAGTTAGTTAAGTTGTGCCTTCACCGTACATTTCGCACGGTTAAATATACAGAGAGATTATGTTTTACAGAATCAGTGTTTGATAGCCACAGGTAATTATCCTACCTTCTGTGTCCTAACTTAACTTTTGAAGCTTATTGTTCGTGTGGAAATGCGCCTACTAGAAATGTTGAAAAAAAATGACAGGGGAAGTTAAGAATAGAGCGACATGTAAAGAAAACTAGTTTCCGTCAAATAAAACAATAAATTACAGCGAAAAGGCCTCATGCTGGCTGTGGAGTATGCGAAACAAGGATTGGGAACATAAGTAATTTCAATTGCCACAACCAATACCAGTCCTCCTTAGCTAAATCGCTAAAGACGCACTTCAAAAGTGCAGTGCCAACTGGAAGATCACGGGTTCATTCCCGAGACCGGGAGGAAAAAAAAAGCAACAGCTCACAAGACCTCTGGGAGTCATGTCCCAGAGGCCCCCCCCCCTTAGAGTGTCAGGAGTTTAACAGGGCAGAAACACTTGTTTGGGGGGGGGGGTACTTTCTCTGATGATCTGAAGGATCTGTTGTTGTTCCGCTCTCTACAGTAGAGAGTTTCCTGCACATGACAGTGTAAAGATGAACGAATAAACAATAATTCTATAGAGCAGTTTTATACCATGTTTCCCAATCATAAGTCAGAACTGGAGATACCAAAAGATCCATGCCTACTGAGAACAGAACAAAAACATTTCGCTGTAAGTGCTCGTTATAAAGCTATGACAGAGAGACATACAGATAGATAGATAGATAGAATCCAATTGTAACAGACATCTCATTCTGTCTCAGAACTGCGCCTGCTTTAAAAGAGGATAATCTTGACATTCAAACACGAGGCGTACAAAATGTGTGGGATCAAGGGTCTGCTATAATATTTGCACGATGCCCATCCTAAGCGACCCAGCAAAAGATCTTATATGTATAGCCAAACTATTTTAAACGTTTTCTTCTCATACCCCATGATTTCGTCATTATTTCAGCTCATTTAGTATTTATTTCTTTATCTTCTCTGTCACAAAAAAGATTTACCGCATTTCAAGTGCTTCATTGTGCGTCGTCGTTATTTTTTCTGTTTGTGGTGACCTGTTCTGTTGTACCACCCCAACCTCTTCCCCAGAAATATAAGTAAGAAAAGTATGAAACTATGTAAATTGTCTGAATATGTAAAACATTTATTATCTAAATGTTCTGCAAAATATAATAAACAAATATATTTCAACACAAGACTCTCCTAAAACGTGGGCATTGGCTAACCATCAACACTTTTAAAAACATGATGCATCTTACTGTTCTGAACTTTTGAAACAAAATATCTTACATCTTAACGTATCTGAGAAGTCTAAGGAGGTATGCAAGGTTAGCTTTTGATAAACCTACTTAAATAAATAGCAGTACAAAAGAAAATCCAGAAATCCCAAACGTTGTTGGTCGTGAATTATCAAAATAAAAAATTCCGCACTCAATTTATGTAATCCAATCTAAACTCACTAGTGAATTGATATCGAAGTAAACGTGAGATGAATTATTACGCACCATAACAGTATGGTAACTATCGCTTCACGTGTCATATTATTTAATATATCGAAATGCACGGCTAACAATATGACAATCTTTCTCTTGCACTAAAATATTGCAGAATAACTTAAAGTCGTTCCACTAGAAATATTAGTGGCACACTCGGGAGCAGCTTCTTGTAAGTCACAGCTAAATTACCTTTCCTTCCACTAATTCTTTTCAGTTTTTTTTTGTTTTCATTCATACAAATGTGTGTTTTATCTTCTTCCTTGCTTCTTTGTTCTGTTTGTTTTTGTATGATGATGGTTTAAACTGAAAGCTGTGCGCTCGTTAACTAACAAAGTTGTTTCTACTGTTGTTTTAAAGTACATATATATATATATATATATATATATATATATATATGTGTGTGTGCGTGTGTGTGTGTATGTTTAAGTGTGTTACTAAATACGATATGAAGTACCACGCTTCAGAAACGAGCAGAATATATTACTCAAAGTCAAATAAATAAAAAGCTGCCATTACAACAAAAAGATGTTACTGTAAAAACATATACCTTTTTTTAACTTAACATTCTCTTACTGAATGTCACCTTCCTGTTTTTCCTTTGTTTATTATCAGCATAGACTCTACACAAAAAGTGTATCATAAAGTATATGTTGTTAAATAAAATATGTTTAAAACGCTATATAACTCGAGATAAAGTGTAACTGGTTGTAAGGTTGAGTTATAATTTGTGCTACCAACATCTAATCTTCTGACAGACGCTTCAATAGCACTTTTTAAAAAATGTCGTTTTAAAGTCGATGACACTGAATGTGAATGGCAGTTTTCATGTCCTTCTAATGTCCTAGGAAATAATTCACGAAATCAGCTTCTGTCACAATATAGTCTATAGTTATTGTGAAAGTTACTGATGACATGCTTACTTTTTAAAAGTGTCATTTTTGTGTCACGTTAAAATCACGTTCCGAAAGAAAATTATTTGAAGTTTACACTCTATGTAATATATAAGTTCAGAAAATAAGTGGCTGAATATATTTTTCGTACTCTTAAATTTTTTTCTATAGCAAATGATTATGTCAAACCAAATAAAATCTCTAATGTACGATGTGGAAATGTGGTTTACAAGATGGCTGTTGAGGGTGCCATAAACAGCTAAACAAAACCAATGAAGAAGCTTTAAGAGATGCTGGAGTTAAAAAGACAGAACATAGTAAAGATCACAGGCAGACAATTGAGGTTCATGGGGCATTTCGTGGGAAGAGGAAAATTGTAACACACTGTGGCAATTGGAAAAATTGAGGGAAGAAGAGACAGATAAGACAGAGAGAGAGAGAGAGAGAGAGAGAAGTTACTGGATGGGCTGTCAGTGTGGCAAGGAATAATGTTACCAGCGAAGCTTATAATCAACTCAAAGACAGGGAATTGTGAAGCGAAATGATAACCTACGCCACGCGGCGTGGCACTTGATTTAATGATTATTGAATGCAGGAAGGAAAAGTTACTGAGGAATGCATGAACCAAAAACGACCTAAACCCAGAGGAAGTCAGAATGTCTTCAAATTGTATGATCCTTCACTTCCAATGCAATAAAACCGGAAGATTAAACTATTACAAAACTAAATAGACACTTCGTATAGTAACTTCGGATTTATACACTGCTTTTTCGAAATTTACGGAAATTATATGAATCATTTATAGGAATAACTATTTCTTAATCTAGCTACATTAATTCCAGTTCAAAAGAAAGCGTTAAAACTTAAACGACTTTAGACATGTTTACTTTTATAAATGGGAGTAAATTAGCGTAACACACTTTAGGTAAAATCAAGCAAGATAGCGGTTTACGTTTCAAAATATCGAGATGATGTACGAATGATGAATGTTCTAGACGCCAGTGCTCTCTCAAAATCGACGAGGACATGCAAAAAAGTCGACGAATCACCCTCAGAATGGGTTCAGAGATTGCCCACATCAGTAAAGAGACTGTAACCAGCATTGTTACAAACATGTTCTGGAAACATTCTGAGAAGTGGCCACAAGAGAGCAGTCACTTTTGTGGGAACACAGTTTCGTTCTTTGTCAAGACTGACTGATTGATTGACTGATTGATCTTTATTTCAAAAGGGTTAAGAATTGGGCACACAGCCCGTCTGACATTCTGCCCTTTATCATACATCTTTCACTCTATTCCACACATTCTACAAAACACCGTACCAGCTCAATCAGCGCTTTCAGTGAAACTGTTTTTGGCATGAACACCTGCCCTACTTTTCATACCTACCTCTTGCTTACATTTTCTTGTCCTTAGTGTCAAGTACTGCACTCAAAGAAATCTTTTTCTTTTTTCCAACTTACGTTGGTGAGGTAAAAAATAAAACACCTAATCTTCTGAGACATGTAATACAAGATACTCTGCTTTAGTCAGTGACGGACCAGGATGCAGCGATGCACAGATGGATGTACGGTGAAGGGGAAATACATTGAAATGTACATTTAACTTATTAAGATTATGTTTCAGCATCAGTCTCCATATTTAACAGTCGCACGTTGTATTTTTAATAATGACCCTCCATTTTGATGCGGTGTACTTTTTTGTTTTTTTTATATAAACTTGCTTTATTCCACCTGGACTGCACTCCAGTAAAAACATTAATTTGTTTGATATCCTATTTCTAAATTTGATGACAACATGTTTACATGGTGTAGGATGATATACATTTTAAGTGCTTACGAGTTGTTTTAAGCTCACCTTTTTCGCATTCTTTGTCACTGCTGACTGCTTGTATTTAAGATCTCCGTGAAGTGTACTGTGTGAGGTTATTATTCATTTATCAAGTTTTGTTGTCGGTGGTTTCGGTACAGAAAGGGAGATAAAAGTTATTGTTTAAATCTCATAATTCAGTAGTCCATGAATAGCTATTGCATGTATGTCATGGCTCATTATTCCATAAATAGATGTTCAGTGGTATCTATTTTTCAAGTAAAAAGTGTAACTGGTAAAGAATTCAGAAGGAAGCTTACTACTGACATGTACTGGTTATGTTTCAAAGTTTATAGGAATGTTATTGGTTTTCACATGCAAGTTTAGTTTACGTTTCCAGGTTTTAATTTTCATACAGAAGTAGATTTACACTGGAACGTGGTCAGTGAGAACTATTCTTTTGCGATGTTATCTCCGTCATTTGCGTAGTTTCGTGTCTGAATTCCGTGAAAATGGATAGGCAGACAATCATAATATTCAACTATATTATCATTACTGTACTGAATATGAGCATCGACCTTTTTGGTATTGTGACAAACATCGTTAACATCATCTGCTTTATCAAACAAGGATTTAAGGATTCGATCACAGTTAGTCTACTTGGTAAATAGTTTATAGTTGATTACTGGCTTATTCTCAGAAAGTAAAATTATTGTCAAATGATAGATTTTTCGCCGATGTTTTTATATAGAATGTTAATAACAGGTAGAGAAAGACACATGATGAATATTTAGTTATATACTATAATCTTTCATAAAAAATATAGAATGATGCTAGACCTGTGGTATTATTGCAGTATAGATAATATTTTCTCTTTTTCCATTTATATTTTTCAAACTTATAATGTTTCTTTCATATCTAGGTCTTGCAGTCACTGACCTGGCATCTCTAATAACACTAGTCATGGTGAACATCTGGTTAACACCAGCGGTAAGCACAGCTGATTTGGCTTTTGATGCCTTTGGAATTTATTACCTGACAGCTGGATATCCATATTTACTTTTACACGAGTGACAAGCTGGATCACTGCCATAATCACACTGGAGAAAGCTCTCTGTGTTATAGCTCCTCTAGAGGTTAGTGGGAGATTTCTCCCATTTTCTTATCATGTATATAATTCACATTTTGAGTCAATATAAGTTAGATACGTACACTGCCATTTTCCTTATGCTTGACTAACAAGCACTTGCAAACTATTTTGTTGTTTTAAAATATCACACAATCGGTGACATTTTCAAACTGTTCTTATACACTGCTTACTAAGTGAATATATTTATTTCCTATTCTGATTAGTAAGTGAATGTATTTATTTCCTATCTTGAGCAGTATTTGTCTCTAATCTTATTACATTTTTATTTTATTTTCAGGTAAACATAATCTTTACATCAAAAAGAATGTTTGTCATCTTGATTTGTGTCACCGTAGCCCTCATAGCTAGTATGGCTCCAGTGTATGTTGCTAACAAACTCGAGATGAAATGTATTTCAGGAAGCAATAGGACCATATTTGGTCTTGTTTTTACCGCAGATCGAGAACAAGTAGAGAAAATGTCTCTCATATTCAATAACTTTCTTATTCCTTTCATTGCTTTTGCCGTCATTACAATATGTACAGTAATACTGGTTACTTGTCTAAAGAGAAGATCAGGCTGGCTACAGACTCTAACGAAGTCTGCTAACTCTGAAATTTCTCTTCGTAACAAGAGGGTTGCCAAGATGGTTGTGATGATCTCTACACTTTTTATCGCCTGTTTTGTGCCAACCGCTATCATGTCATTGTTTGTGGCGTTTGATCCTCGATTTTCTATTGGTGGTGAATACATAAATTTGAGCATTGTCTTTGGTGGAGTAGGATTTTTACTGCAGTCAATAAATTCATCGGCAAACATTTTTATATACTACCGCATGAGTAGTAAATACAGAGATACATTTAACTTGATTTTCACTTGCTATGGAAAAAGAATCGGAATATCCTAATCATTTTCCCACCTTTGTATGTTCTTGTGATTCGCATGGGTATATATATATATATATATATATATATATATATATATATTCTTATCTTATATCTTATATCGTATATCTTTCCCGTGCCGTTAAACGTCACATACGGCTCGCAAAGTAGTTCGCCAATTTTTTTTGTCTTCGGAGAGTCTTTCAACCTCATCAAAGGATTTTATGCCTGTTAATTTGGACTCACTTAAGAATGTCCTCTTCAGAGTTTCACGCGGTCTGCCTCTTTTTCTTCGGCTGTTGTGTTTCACTTGATAGCTTGTATTGGGATTCTCTGACCATTTCTTATCATCAAGTGACCAACATATGTCCATCTCCTTTTTTGATCACCCATGAGACTGGTTGTTGTTCAGTCATCTGTCCTATCTCTGCATTGTTCTTGAATTTATTCCACTTGATGCCGAGTATTTTCCTTAGGCATTTGTTTTCAAAAGAGTCCAATTTCTTTTCTATTACTTTAGTTGTTTTCCAGTTTTCGCATGCATAAATGAGGGTGGATACTACATTTGAATTGAATAGTCTTAACTTGGTTTTTATGCTTATAACTTTTAAATTCCATATGTTCTCAAGATTCTTGAAGATTGATGCTGCTTTTGCAATTCTGATCCTAACTTCCTTTCTAATGTCACCATCATGGTCTATGTAGCTGCCAAGGAATGCAAACTGATTGACTTCTTCAATATCTGTCCCTTCTATGTGTATTTTTCTATTTTGAATGAGGGGAAGTTTCATTATGTTTGTTTTGTCCTTGTTAATTTCATGTCCTATTTTGCTAGCCAGTGAAGATAGGCTATCTGTTTTTTCTTGCATGGAATTCACATTATTACTGATAAGAGTTATGCCATCAGCAAAATCATGATCTTGATCTTCTAGTTGGGTCTCATGTACCCAGTAAATACCTGTGTTACCTGTGCAGCATTTTTTTCATTATGAAGTCTATTGTAATCCCAAAAAGTAAAGGAGACAGTATACATCCTTGTTTCACAGCTGTTTCAGTCTGGAACCATTCACTCATCCTTTCTTCTGTCTTGATTGCACAAACATATCCATTGTATAAGTCCTTAATGATGTTGACAATTTTAGATGGTATTCCATATAGACATAAAATTCTCAATAATGAATCTCTGTATATGCTATCAAATGTCTTTAAAAAAATCTATGAAGTTCAGTATTAATGCTTTCTGCTTTTCAATATGTTCTTCAAGTATTATTCTGGTAACGATCTGGTCTAGACAGCTGCTCCCTTTTCTAAATCCTGCTTGTTCTTCTCTCATTGCAGTATCCACTATATCTTTAAGTCTATTCAAAATGACCTTGCAAAATACTTTTGACACAACTGATATTAAGGCTACTCCTCTCCAGTTGTTACAGTCACTAAGGTTGCCCTTTTTTGGTATTTTAACAATTATTCCTTTTTTCCAATTAGAAGGGACCTTTTCTTTTTTCCAAATCGTGTTAAACATACTCTGTAGTTGTGTCATGTTGTCACTAGTGATAACTTTTAACAATTCTGGTGTTATTTCATCTTCACCTGCAGCTTTGTTGTTAGCCATTAAATTCACTGCTGTTTCAATTTCATGCAATTTAATTTCATCTAGGCTGACATTTATTTATGGGGCTGGTATATATATATATATATACTGAGGGTAATTTTAGCAGTTTCGAAGTTGAGGCTATTGTGTAACGCGTTTAAGGTCCAAAGAATGGATTAATAGCCGCGAAAATGCGTAAACAAAGCACTTTACGCGTGAGAGAAAGTCATTACATTGAATGTATCGAAAGCCGGATACCTCTAGAATGAACAAATGCACGTCACAATATAACAGCTCACAGGCAAGAAGATGCTCAAGGGCCTAGTCCCTAATGGTCGCGAAGTACAAATTCAGTGCAGGATGTCATGTGCAGAACTTGCGAGAAAATGTTGTTATCTAATTCAACACTCCACCCACCAAATCTCCCGGCTCACCAAAACTATGGGTCCAACAAATCTTCGGGCTCACCAAAACTTCCGTCCCACTAAAACTGCCGTCTCATCAAAACTTCTGTCCCACAAAATCTCCTTGCCCTCCAAAACCCCGGGCCTAACAAAACTGCGAAATAAAAAAAGCCGACTGCCAATTTTGCCTAAAGGTTGTCCACTGCAGTGAATCTGCGCCAGCAACGATACATCCAAATGTTGGTCATATCGCAAAGGTTTCAGTGATGTCCATTCCCAGTTTATCCACTGAGTGTGGTTACACCAAGCGGAACTGAGCTGATGGAATATAATACGCTTTTTGGGAAAGGCAGCAGAGTACCTTAAGAATATAGGTCAATGCGTTCCCGTAACAACTGCTTTGTAAGATCTGTATACCAAAAGTGATTTCACATTGGTATGTTCTACATTTGAATATGTTATTAGGAAATAACAATAAACTGAGATATCATCTTTCATCTTACACCCTTCCCAAGCCGTTAAAAGTAACATAGAACTCTCATGGTAATATGTTAGGTTTTCCTGTTTTCGGCGAGCTTTTCGACTTTATCAAGGGATGTGATGACCATGAAACTGGCCTCTCTTAAAAATGTCCTCTTTAGAGTTTCACGTGGTCGACCATGATATGTTATTTACATGCTATTATTTGATATGTGCTATTATCTAAACTACTGGTTATTGCATTTCACCCCCGTCACAGGTTCGTGTATGTAACTGTGTTATATCGAACAATAACTCAGTAACAACAATTTCAGAATGTTAACCATTGCCTGCCGTCTGTCTGCCGATATTTGTTGACTTACTTGTTGGTCAGGCTGCCTGGACTATCGTATTATGAGTACGTCTAATTAATCCGTCTATGTGTCTAGTATGTCTAGATATACTATTATTTACATATGCCGTGGGAGTTTCTTTCACACACTGGTTCTCAAGTTTTTCCACCTAGTTACCGTTTACTTATTCATTACTAATCTTAACTATAACAGAAATGCTAATAGTACTAACATTAATAATAATAGTAACGATGATAACAATAATAATAATAATATAAAATATAATACTTTCGCAGACACTATGTTACCTGCGTCACCACTATTCCTGATCACATGACCATTGCTTATGCTATATGGAGAATGCGATATACCTTTATTAAATAATGTCATCCAGCAGTTTGGCCCTCATGCTATTATTTTTACTCTATTCTCTTCTCTGATTTTATAAATATTTGCTTCCGCATTTTCTCTATCTAACCACCTTACTTGCTTGAGCACAAACCAAAATGATCTATTGCAGCTTGGTACTTTTTGTATTTCCGTAATTGTTTCACCATTTTTTTCGCTAGTGTTTATTTTAGATGTACGAGTGTTTATCTCACTGCCACATTTACAATAACTTTTCACCTTTACTATGCCATATACTTCTCATTAACTCGCTTTAATTCAAACAATAGGTGTCTGCTTGGTTAGAATAAAGTAAGTGTTTGACTAATAAGAAAGGCAAACTTAACTGTAATTTTGTGTTAATAGTTTTCGTGTCATCAGTTTTGCTATTTCGAGGAAATAGAACTAAAGTAGTAATGATCGTTTTATGCTTGCGATACCAGATAACGGCAAGATGGAGCGAATACATTAGAGAACTCTATGAGGACAATAGAAGCGAAATAGATATACGAAATGATAAGGAAGGGCCTCACATATTAAAAACAGAAGTGGAATGAGCTGTCAAACAACAAAGCACCAAGACCAGATAAAATCACCAATGAAGAATTGGCAGCATTAGGAGAGATGTCATTAAAAAGAAAGAAATCTATAACAGTAACTATGTCCCATCAGACCTTTTGCGATCTTCTTCTTCGTTCGCATTGTCTGTCTATATCTGCAGTCCTGTCTCCTGGACAAATTTCACTGTTTTTTGTAAGTCATGTATGGAACCATAGAGTTTATCTTATTTAGTGGTTTCATTGGGCCAGTAATTATTTCTCAGTGTCTCATAGTTGGTGCAGTTTTGGAGGATATGTTCCACAGTTTGGGGCACCTGGGCACATGTACATAGATTAGAAGTACCAACCTTAAACTTTGTATACATATGACTTCGGAGTTAGCTGTGTCCTTTTCGGAGACGGAAAATGGTGACTTGTTCCTTTCTGTTTAGCCTGTGATAGTCATCATGTGGTGGTGTTTGTGGCTTCCTGTAGGTTTTTATCATGCTTTTCTTCTGATTATAGGAGATCGGTATGTCTGGTTGCTCCATTTCAGTGCCTTCTTTGGCCAGACGGTCGACTTTCTTATTGCCTGGTATCCCACAGTGGGAGGGAATCCTGTGCAAAAGTGTTGTAAGCTAATTTTTGACAAGGCATCCTTAATGTCTGGTAGTTTGTTGCATTGAAGAGCTTCCAGTACTGATCTTTCATCTCTGAGAATTACTATGGGCCATGTATCAATTCTAGAGTCTAATAGTTTTTCAACTACAGCAATAATTGCCATAACGTTTGCATAATAGTTGTTGCAGTATTTTCCAGTGGTATGGAAATCTTGTCAGTGGTGTTCTTTTGGATATTCAATATGTGCTCCTGCCCCTCCATTCTTTATGGCATTGTGTGCAGATCCGTCTGTGTTCACAAGTATCCAGGTGTCACATGGATATTTGTCATCTCATTCATTCATGTGCATGTTCCTGGCGGAACTTTGCCTCCCAAACAGCACTCGTGTAGGCCTCTCGGTTGTGAGCAAGATGGCCTGCTGCTGATGCATCCATTTGCAGATCATCAACGATGTCTTGCAGCCATCTTTGTCTTCGTCTTGGTCTTCCTCTTTTTCTCATTACGTATCCTTCCAATACGGTCTTCTCTAAATTATCATGACGTTTAATGTGTCCAAAATATTTAAGTTTTCTCTCTTTAATCCTCTTTACTAGCTAGCCTTCTTCAATATTAAGCTCTTGTAGTATAGATATATTTGTTCTTTTTCTGTCCACGATATTTGGAGAACTCTTCTGTAGCATTTACATTCAAAGGCATTTATGTGTTTCTCAGCTGTTTTGTTAAGTGTCCAGGTCTCACAGGCATATGTTGCGATGGGAAAGATGCATGCCCTTAAAAATCTTATTTTTGTAGTTCTGTCTGCTCCTCTCCACAGATTCTTTATTTGTTTTACTTTCTGAAGAGCGATAGATGTCCTTCTTTTAATTTCCTTTATTGTATCTCCATTATTAGTTAGCAGTGATCCACGATATTCAAAACTCTCCACTTCTTCCAATTTTTCCTCATTGATATATATTTCAGCTGCCTTGTTTGTTTTGTCAGTTGTCATCAATTTAGTTTTCTTTGCATTAAGATAGAGGTTCTGCTCTTCGCTGTTCTTACGGACTGACATAATTAGTTTTTCAATTCCTTTTTGTGTTGTGGACAGTAACACTGTGTCACCAGCATATCTAATCTATGGGTGTATTTGTTATCTAGCACACTAAATATGGCTGTTGATCTTACAAGACTGCACTGCATCTCACCATTCTGTACACCTTTCACTTCAGTCTGAATAGTTATTTGTGTATAATCTGCTTCTTTCCATGGTATATGCTCTGGCACAGATGATAATGGAGCGACTACAGTTGCAAAGTATCAGGTTACGCACACGCTTTGCCTGATGAAGGAAGCTGCTTCTTTTAAGCCGTCTTCGTGCCAAGTTATTGAATCTCACCCTCAGTGGATGGTTTACAGAGGTGAGGAATTTCTCTCCCAAGTTCATGACCTTTGTGTCTTTACGTTCCTTTAGCGCTTGAACATCAACTATTTTCTGCATTTCTACTATTGGTGTGGACCTCATGGCACCTGTGATAATCCGTAGTGACTGATTTTGTATCTTGTCTAGAATATACTGTGCAGTGTTTGATGCTGTGCACCAATATGTTGAACCATTTTCTAAATGTGGTAGAATACTTTGCTGATATACATTCTTGAGGATTCTTTCACTAGCTCCCAGTGTGGTTCCTCTCAATTTTCTTAATATGGCTAGTTTTCTTCTGGCTTTTGCTTCTGCACTGTTGATATGTTGCTTCCAGGTCAGTTCTGAGTCAAGAGTTACTCATAAGTAAGTGAGTTGGTTGTCCATCCTTAAAGATATTTCATTTACAAAGATCTTACCTGCTTTCTGTTTAGATTAGAGAGTGAACAGGGTGGTACTTGCTTTCTCTGTGTTGATACATACACACCATTTGTTTGTTCATGATGTCAAGATGTCTGCTGCTCTTTGGAGTATCTGTGTAGCAACTGTCGCGTATTCATCTGTACACCACATGACCAGATCATCTGCATACAGTGCCGCTTTGACTCCATATGGAAGTTTCTTGACTAGGTGATTAATGAATACCAGGAATAGTGTAGGTGAAAGGACTCCTCCTTGTGGTACACCGTGTCACAGCAGTACTTTCTGGCTTTTGTGTCCATCCATTACTACTCTAGCTCTTCTGCTGTGTAAATAGGACTTTATCCAGTTTTACAGTCTTCCATTCACATTGTCGTTTCTTAACTTCCACAGCAGACATTTTTCCATACTTTATCAAAGGCTTTCTTCAGGTCTATCCACGCTGCTAGTACAAGTTGTTTTTTTTTCTTTGAATGCATCCTCAGTCTCTTGAGAGAGGTAGGTCACTTGATCGTATGCACTGTAGTATTGACTAAATACTGCTTGTTGTGGAATGAGAAGGTTTTCACTTTATAGGTACCATTTTAGCCTCAGGCCAATGATGCGTTTCATAGTTTTGCAGAGACAGCAAGTGAAACTGACTGGCCTGTAGTTCGAGGCTGTATCACTATTTTTCCCTGGCTTTAGCAGTGGTACCATGCTTGCTTCCTTCCAGATTTGAGATAGCGTATCTGTGTTCCAGCACATATTGAAGATATCCAACAGCTTTCCCATTGCTTCCATTCCAAGGTTCTTGATCATTTCATTGGACACTCCATCTGGTCCCGGTGATTTCCTTGGTTTCAGTTTACTGACTGCTAGGTCTAGCATATGATTGGTGCGTCCATGACCTCCACTTTTCTGACCTGTTCCTCTTCTTTTTGTGGGTAAATGCGCACTGTACGCTATTTCTCTGGATGGATATCAATGTTGCAATCTTGTGCAAACATGCGACCAAAGTGATCTGCTACCTGCTTACCTGTAAGGGTTTTCCCATCCTCTATTAGTGTAATCTTTGTACTTCTTACAGTATTCTCATCGTTTAAGTTTTTGATCAGTTTTCACAGTTTTCTTCCATCCTTTCCAAAGTTTATGGACTCTGTTTTCTCTCTCCAACTCTCCCGTCTGGCTTGCAGCTTTGCTCTCTGAAATTTGTCCTTAGCGTGTTGGTAAGTATTGAATTATTGTGGTGTTCTTGGCATGGTCTATTTTCTGCTTACTTTCGAGCTGTTTCCATGTAATCATGGAATTTTCCCAGATCACTAGACCAGCATAGTTTATATTCCCTACGAGCTCCTCTGGTAATTGTTTCACGGGCAGCCTGAAGGATACAAGCATTGAATTCCTTCACTATGCTGTTAATATCCTTACCTTCTATGGACAGCTGTCCCACCAGGATACATGTACGATGTCTGTACATTGTTCAATTTGCTTTTTTATAGTTTCATCTGAGGAGAGGGCTACTGGTGTTAAGGAGTTCATTTTCTATTGTCAGGAAGACTGGTCGATGGTCGCTACCTCCAAGTTGTTTTCCAATTTCGCGTGTAATGTTCCACTTCAGATCTGGAGAGTGGAATGCCAGATCTGGTGTTGAGGTTGTATGCCACGCCCTTGAGTAAAATGTTGGGGGATCCATTGGCTGGTTGATCAGGAGAAGTCCATTATCATTCTGCCAGCTCTCAAATTCCTCTCCTCTTTTGTCTATGTGGTCATAGCACGAGCTCTGGGAATGGCTATTAAAATAACCACGGACCATCAGTCTCTCTTTGTGTGGGATTGTTTCTAGTGCAAGTGGGCGGTCATTACGACAGTAATAGTTAAGGAGGTGGAAGTCTGTATTACTGGTTTTTAGATGGATCATCTGGTATTCGGCTCCTTCCATGTACACTCTCACTGACATGCGCTGATGTTATTCTTAACAAGTGTGAGTTCTTCTCCTTTTCTTCTGTCCTGTCGGTCTGATCTAAAACACTGGTAGTCTCTGATTTTAAAGGCAGCATCTTTGGTTAGGTGTGTCTCCTATATGCAGCATATACTTACCTGCTCTGCAAAGAGTATGTTCTCTAGTTCCACCTTTTTGCTATAGCCATCTCTAACACTGCTGACACCCTCAGCATTCCATTTCTTTATTTTAAGTTCTTGCTTTTTGGCAGTTTTCTTCCGTTGCATTTTTTGGCCAGTAGCTCTACTCTCATGTCTCATGGCTCCACAAGACGAACTGAGAGGACCTCCAGTAGCATTGGGTGGACCCTTTTGAGGCAGGGGGCCCGGCACTGCACCTACCTGGTTAGTCTTCACAGGGCGAGCACCATGTTTGAAAACTGCAGATAGAGACATTTCATTAGCGATAATGCGTGCTACCCTGATTTTTGCGATGCGTCTTTTGGAAGGGTAACTCCGACTTCAGCACCTTTCCTTGCTAGGGCAGACTGTGGTCTTACTCGGACTGCCATAAAGACAGTTGCGTAGGCTGGCCTGGCCAAAACGTTGTTCTCCAGGCTCTGGTGACTGAACCCAAGTCTCGTCTCCATGTCAGATGGTTTTGAGACAGTTCCACAAAGACACTCCGACATTGGGATTATGAATCAGATGAGTGGTTCAACGATATCCATTCCCCGCCACCTATAGTCTACTGACTATATTTTGTTTACCTCATTCTGATAGCCATTGTTGTAAAGACCCATAGGATTGTCACGTCCTGGATTCATTTGTTTCACACCAGACTTTCCTCATTCCCGCCGGAGATCCCCATGTCCCCATCCGTCCACCAACCTGTCATTACATTTTACAAAAATAATTACAATTAGTGTTGATTGCCACAGGTTTCTGGGCTACAGAAGTAGGTCAGAGTTTTTAAGCAAACAGATCTATGTTCCCTGTCTTACAAAGACTATGTTAAGATAAGTGTGCTCTGAACACAGTTGTTCCCAGTGGGCTTTTTGCGATCAATTTTCATTGCCCTATCAAAGATACAAGGTGCAGTTGAATGTGAAAACCATCGAACCATTAGTCTTATGAGCCATGTTACCAAAATACTACTTCGCATTCTTATGAGAAGAGTTAGGAGCACAATAAAATCAGAAATCGCTGAAAAACAGCGCGGCTTCGTACAAGTAATGCCATATATATATGATAAGAACATTGATGGAGAGATCAATAGAAGTAAAGATGGACCTATACATATGCTTCATAGACTTCTGTAAAGTATTTGATAAAGTGAGACATAGATAATTTATAAGAATGCTGGAAGACATCAACATAGATAGGAAATATCTTAAACTTATCAAAAAAAATAAATTAGCAGCAATTAGCAGCAATGAGGTTTGAGAACCAAATAGGAGCATTCCAAGACATAAAATTGAGACATTGATGTGTTTTATTTCCTGACCTCTTCTGTTTGTACAGCGAAAACATAATGGGAAATATAGAGAACATGCCAGAAATATCAGTTGGCGGGTACAACTTTAATAACTTAAGATATGTAGACGACACAGTCCTGATTGCTAAAAGTGAAGGGGAGCTACAGGCTCTTCTAGGCGTCGTGGTTCGTGAAAGTAAAAATAGAGGTCTCAGCCTTAATAAAAAAAGAAGACTGAAGTGATGGTCATCTCAAAGAAATGAATACCACCAAAATGAAGCATTACCATCGATGGCACAAATCTGAAACGTTGATAGATTCAAGTACTTTATAACAATTATAACAACTGATGGGAAATGTCACAACGAAATAAAAATCAGACGTGCTCAGGCCAAGTCAGCATTCAAAAGAATGAGACACATCATGTGCAACAGATCCATATCAATGGAAACAAGATTCCGAGTACTTAGATGTTACATCGAGCCAATTTTGTTTTATGGATGTGAAGCATGATCTAGGAATAAGACAGTACAATTAGAAATGGAGGCCATGGAAATGTGATTTATAAGAAGGATGTTGAAATTACCATGGACAGCCAAGAAAAGCAATGAAGAAGTCTTAAAAGAGGCTAGAGTTAAAAAAAAAGAATATTATAGCAAAGATCAGAGGCAGACAAGTGACATTTATAATACATTTCCCGAGAAGAGGAAAAACGGAACACACTGTGGCAACTGGAAAAACTGAAGGAACAAGAGACAGAGGAAGACAGATAGAGAAGTTAATGGATAGGTTGTCAGTGTGGCTATTAAGAAAGTCACGGGCGGATCTCATAATCAAGAATTGATTTCAAAGAACTGTGGAGAGAAATGATCGTCTACGCCACGCGGCATGGCACTTGAATTGAACTGATACGACTTACTTTCGTTTTCAGTACGTGAGGAGAATGACTGAATCCCAAAAACTTTATAGTTACATCTGAGAATATTTCTGGTACAGTTATAGTGGCAGCAGTTATTAGACAGAGATTCTCTTCAGAAATCAGCAGTGCAAGTATGAAGTTATTTCTCAGTTGTATCATAATAAATATAGTGAAAGAAAAACCTCATAAAATATAGAAAGACTCGAATAATTAGTTTATAAATGTACACAATCAAGTATACAAGTTGAACGATACATGGAGTCAATGCAGTAAAATTGTAATACCACAATGTACAAACTAGGAAAAAGGTAGGAACAGCTTTATTACTTAACGGGCACATAGTTGTGATGTTCCGCTGTGAATCTTAAGTATACAAAAACACACATGATAACGTATAGTGGTGAAATTGGTCTCAGATTAGGTGGCACGATGCAAAAACATTGTATGACATCAATCAGCAAGGTTCGCAACCAGTCACTAATCATTTAAATGAACCCAAGTAGAGAAAGAGAAATCTGATTTTCTGGTAACAACCATCTTCTTCTTCTTCTTTGTACGCGCAATGGCGATGATGCGTGATACCTTGACTTTTGGCTGGGTACCTCCTACTTCAGCACCTTTCCTTGCTAGGGCAAACTGTGGTCTTGCTCAGACTGCCTTGAAGACAGTGTTGTGGGCTGGCCTGGCCAGACATTTTGTTTTCCACCCTCTGATGGCTGTACTTAAGCCCCTTCTGCACATCAGATTCAGAATGCAACGCTGGTCTGCAAGATGTCTTTGAGACAGTTCCATAGATGCACTCCGACTTTGGGATGAGGAATCCAATGAGTGCCTCAAAGATATCCATTCCCTGCCATCTATAGTCTGCTGACTCTGTTTTGTTTACATCATTCTGATACCCATTGTTGTAAAGACCCATAGGCTTTTCATGTCATGTAATCGTTTTTCTCATCTATTTCTTTGTATGTTGCTTTCGCCAGATCTTTTCCATGATCTGTTTTTACATTCAACATGTCTAATTTGGCTGCTTGTCTTTCATGTATGTACTTCCATGTGTTTTCTGATATCCATGCTTTTCTATTTGGTTATTTCTGTTTAGCGCTTGCTTTTTGTTGCTGTGATTATGGCTGTGCTGTAAGAATTCCATAATTCATCTATACCTATCTCCTCTACCTCACTGAGTGTTGTGGGATGAATGGCAAGTTCCTGATTTAAATTCCTGTTAGCCTTTTCTTCGTTTAGATTTTGGCTGTTTATCTTTCTGGCTATTGATTTCTTGTGTTGGCTTTTCAGTTTTAGTCTTATTTTCCCTATACACAGATTGTGATTACTGTTGACATCTGCACCCCTATAAGCCCTTACATCTATCAGATATGTTTTGCATTGCTTTCTAATACAAAAATGATCTATCTGGTTTCATCCTCAGATATCCACGTTGTTTTATGTATCTCTTTGTGTGAGAATATTGTGTCTGCAATGACCATGGCCTTTGTTAGTCATATTTCAATTAATTTTTCTCCGTTTTGATTAACCATGTCAATTCCTTCTTTCTCTATTACCTTTTCAAAAGTCGATGTTATATTTCCCTACCTTAGCGTTGAAGTCCCTCATAGCAATTAGGATGTCGTGTTTAGGGACTTTGTTGATGGTAATTGGTCATAGAAATCGTCTTTCACCTCATCATTTGCATCGTTCGTGGGTGCATAACACTGTATTATTGTCATTCTTCCGTGTCTTAGGCTGTATTTTGCTCTTATTATACGACTGTTCACTGGTTCCCATTCTACAAGTCTTTTTGCTGCTACATTTGACATAATAATACCTACCCCATTCTGGTGTTTCCCCATCCTCTCTGTTTGAATATATTAACTTACCGTTTTCAGCCGATCTTTTACCTGCTTCTGGCCATCGCATTTCGCTGATGCACAGTATGTCTAGAAGGTATCTCTCCATTTATTTGATGACCTGAGTAGTTTTTGTTGGTGCTGCCATCGTTCTCACATTCCAGAATCCAATCTTTGTCACATGTTTTGGGGCCGACGAATGAGCTCTTCTGAGTTGGCATCCCTGATGCTCAGTTGGTTTCTCCGCGAGTTTCCGTAACGATATCTTTGTTTCCCATCTGGAGTCGCCTCTAGGTTTGTTTCAGATTAAGGTTGTTAGCCTTGTGCCCAACTCCCGGTACATGATATTTGACAGATCAAGCGGAATTCCGCTGATTTCTGCATGCCCGCGAGAGCGTTAAAAAAAAAAAACTTCCGCCACCTTGCTCGTCACACCGGAAGATTGGTAAACATAAAATTGATGTGAATCTTTATGTGTCTCCTCTCTCTAATTCTTCGTCTTATTTGTTTTTGTTTGATAAAGACTCGCTCCGAAACGTCACATTCTGTATTCGTTAAATAATAAAGTTGTTTCTACTTTTTTCATTGTTTATATATTCTGTCATTGTGCGTCCAGTATCCAGTATATATTAATAAACATATGCCTTGATGATCTTCCTCTCCTCCTGAATAGAAAAATATGAGAAAAAGTAAATACATCTATATATATATGTGTGTGTGTGTGCGTGTGTGTGTATGACTATCTACTAACCATTCATTTCAGTACTGTTTATGACTATCTACCAACCACTAATTACAATACTATGTAGATTAAATAAAATTAACTGAATTCTATGCCTATAAGAACAGTGTAAAAACAACATGTACATGTTATAAATCATGGATTCATGTAGTCGACATCCAATAGATATTGGAAAGGTTTGTACTTGTATGAAGGAGTATATATATATATATAGAGAGAGAGAGAGAGAGAGAGAGAGGAAGGATAGAACGGAACTAGAACTCAGTCAGATTCAGTCATTGTTGCTTTACACTAAATCAGTCACTTTGCATCAAAATGTACAGTCTTACCTCCAGTGTCTAACAACTTTCGCTTTGAGGAGATGTTAAAACAGGAGTAGCTTTAAGGTATTTTAGGGGCTTTTTAATAATTATATTTATTTGAAAATTCTAATATTTTACGAGATCATGATTATTTTCTTTATACTGATTATATTCCCTTAAACGATCCGGTTGTCCAACAGACAGTTCCCTAAACTCCCCATCTACTTTAGTTCTTTTCCTAACTAAACTCTCTTCATTTACTTTAGTTTTTCTCCTAACTAAACAATCTGCATTTACTTTAGTTATTCTCCTAACTAAACTATATCCATCAATGTTGTGAAGTAATGATATCAACGTCACAGTCTTGTTATCCTTCACGGATGGGTGTGGTATATCATCATCCTTGACATAACTGAACGTTGTGAAATAAAATCAAATATAATGTGAATGCAGATATTACTTTAAGAATATGTAATATACAGCTATTTCAGAGAAAAGAGCACATGTTCACCGCCAGAGATGTCGGTACAAGTTAGCAATAATTTGTCACAGGTGAAAGATATTGCAGAAACTCATTCAGCTTTCTCACCTTATAAGTAAGAACTTACCACCACTGTCAGTAATAGATTGCTCACAATTACTAACTGATTAATTCTCAACCTTAATCTATTGTAAACAACTGCTTAGTTTATTGTTAAAACAGCCAACAAGTATTATTTATTATGAATAAAGTCACAAACAAATCCCGTGTCATTGACTCAATTAAACTTAACGTGTAATGTGTGTTGTAATTGTTTGTCTAATATTTTCACCATCACAGCAAAGGCTGTCACCTTATGACTCCTTACGTATCCACTCCTCTTCATTATCTGAATCAAGAACAGTTTCAGGCTCATAATCTGAGTATGACTTCATAGTAGCCATATGTAACATACACACAGCGGTGTTCTAAACCAATCACACGCAAACCAAATGGTGATCGTGATCTTTCTTAATACGAATTTTCACACACAAAAACATCATAAAACATAATAAAACATCATGCTTTTGCATAAAAAGTGATACCGAGACTTCCTTTCGTAAATAAAAAGTTATTAGAAAACTAAAAAATAAATACGAATTTCATATCACCAAATCCATCGATCACAAGTGATCTAAACTTCATGTGTAGAGCACTTGAGCTAACATTCGCTTAAAGTACATAAGCACGGACTGAAAAAATATCACATAAATGTTAAATAAGTGTTAATTACCATCTTAAATCTTATCTTATATCCTTCCCGTGCCGTTAAACGTCACATAGGGCTCGCAAAGTAGTTCGCCAATTTAATTACCATACAGATGTTTATTTTGAATTGAAGATGAATCCTTCCCGTGGCGCTAAACATCACATAGGGTCCGCATGGTAGTTCGCCAAGATTTCCTGTCTTCGGCGAGTTTTTCAGGCTCATCAAGGGACGTTATGCCAACTGGACTGGATTCTTTTAATAATGTCCTCTTTAGAGTTTCATGTCGTCGATCTTCTTGACTTCGGCCTGTTGTATTCAACTTGATATCTTGTGTGGGTATCCTCTAATTGTTTCTTCTCATCACATGACCGACATATGGCCATCTTTTCGTTTTCCGATCACAAATGAGACAGGTTGCTGTTTGTTCAGCTGTCTTATCTCTGCGTTGTTCTTGAATTCGTTCCACTTTATACCAAGTATTTTCTTTGGTATTTGTTTTCGAAAGAGTCTAATTTTTTGTCTATTTCTTTAGTTGTTTTCCAGCTTTTACATGTATAAATGAGGGTGGATATTACATTTGAATTGAATAATCTTAATTTGGTTTCTGTGCTTATAACTTTTGAATGCCATATGCTCTCAAGAATCTTGAAGATCAATGCTGCTTTGGCAGTTCGAATTCTAACATCCTTTCTGGTGTCACCATCCTGGTTAATGTAGCAGCCCCGATATGCAAAATGATTTACTTCTTCAACAGCTGTTACATCTACGTAAAGTTTTTCATTAGCCGTTAATGAGAACCTTCATTATTTTTGTTTTATCCCTGTTAATGTCAAGTCCTATTTATTAGAAACTGCCAAAATGTACCTTTTAAACCTTAGTTTAGATTTGTGCAAACACACACACACACACACACACATATATATATATATATATATACGCCATTAAGATAAACACTATTATGAGGTGGATAAGGCATTTAGAATGGAGGAGGATAGAGAAGCAAAGCTCAGAAGTGATGAAAGGGGATACTCCAAGATGTAGAGATAGAGAATGACTAGGAGAAAACCTAGAAGAGATACACTGGCTCTTGGAATCGACATTTGGCAAGGAAAGATCAAGAACAGAGAGTAAATGAAGACGTGCATTGTTTTCAGCAGCGATCCTCGATGGCTGGGAAAGCTTGTATAATTCAGCAGTTGCTCACAGAAGAGGAAGAAGAAATATGTGTAGCCAGGGTTACCGCAAAAGGCGAAACCCAAACTCACACCTAAACACACCACACAAATACACACCGTATACAAATCAAAGGGAGAACAAAGCTAAACTACCGCCATAACTTGATTCCCAAGTCTAGCCATGCGTCGCAAAGTCTATGAATAAAGGTAACGGCGTGAACGAGATCTCCAGTTCTCGCCCGGAACAGTTTATCATGTACCTCAAGGCGGTCAGCAACATGCCGTGTATTTACAAAGCAACATTGTACATCTACAGGAATGGAACACGTACAATTAATAGCAACAAGAAAGAAGAACAGATCATGCAGGAAATGAAGAGACCAAACATCAGCATATTAAAACTGAAGCAGACTAGATGAATAGGTTCAGGATAAAAATGAATTACAAGATCAGAAGATTTTCAATTCAGAGGAGAATTCATGAACGAAGTGTATCAATAACCGTAGTCAAGGAAATTTAAAATACTGTAAAGGGTCACTGGACATTACAGTCTACAAATTCCTGCCGCCATTTGGCACACACTGACAGCATGTTCCTTGGTCAAAACACACCTAGCCATCTGTATATCTATCTGTCTGTCCGTCTGTCTGTCTGTCTCTCCGTCTATCTCCCCATATCCCTGCCACACACACACAGCAAAGATCGGTTCACTTTGGATTATTTTAACGGTAATTCTTATGGATTTGTAAAACTTCTGACCTGTCTTGTCAATTCGGTTAAATAAGCCCTGCTGGAGAGAATTACAGACCATTAAACGTATGGCCGATGAAGGAAAACGTGGTTGACCATTCGACGCATCAGCTGTCAGAGATTTAATGTTTTCCAATTACACCACTAGATAAAGCTGTCGAATAACTCTTGCTATAATCTACATGAAAACACTAAATCTTGAAAATGTTGGCACAAAATGTAGAAGATTATTATTTATCCTCTCCTCGTTGCAGTTTACTTAACGGTTTATTAGTTCTTATTTCTTGATATATAACTGCTGTTAGTATGAAGTATTAATGCACTTTAACAGACCAAACACATGTCGTAATCGATTTACTGTTCAGTCGACTTGGCGTAATCAGTAACTGAGAAATAGTTCCATAAAATAATAAAGAATACACAATATGAACATTAAATCATTTCTAAAATAACTGTCATGTATACCGATAACACTAAATACATGTACGACAGATAACGATAACAATAAAAGTACTACTATAGAACTAGTTTTACTACATCCGTTATCTCTATTATCTACTATGGAGGAAATATCGGTGGCAGTATACTTTTTAATCAGCTAAGTTATAGTAAGACAGTGCTGGTGCTTATATGTTTAACATTTTCCCAAGACTTTTTCCGAGTTATCCCTGTTTTGTTTGATTTCTTGTACCACTTAATAAAATTTATTTTTTCTCTGTCTTTTTCTTCCTTTAAAGCTATTCTGTACCTCCTTTTAACGTCACTATGATAGATAGTATAGCAGTGTTAAGAGATTTCGGAAATCTTTCAGTGCATAACAGTCCAGAAGACAATGTTATAGGTTTCTCTTCTTGTCTATGGCAGCATATACAGTATTATACGAGAGGAAGTCACTAAGTAACTCGCACATGCCTGTTGTTAAACAAACAAACAAACAAAAACTAAATGCGACAGTAATTTGAAAACTTTTACTTTTTGAACATAAATTATTCCCCTATTTCTCAATGTAATCGCCACCAACATTGATAAATTTGTTCCATCGTGTAATCAGGGATGAATTACCCATGGTGTAAAAATCGGAAGTCCGATTTATGAACAATTTTTGTTACTTCTGTTTCCACGTCTTCGTCACTCGAGAATATTCTCCGCCAAGGTGGTTTTTCAATGGTCCAAACAGGTAAAAATCACTTGGACCTAAGTCGGGACTAGAGGGTGGATGTTCAATAACTTCCCAGCCCAACTGGCTAATTTTCTCTTGGGTTAACCGAGCCGTATGTGGTCTGGCATTGTCATTAAGGAGAAGCATACCTCTAGTCAGCAGACCAGGACGTTTTCTTCGAATTGCATCCCGTAGCATCGACAGACCTTCACAGTACGATACAGAATTCACACTGTCATCATACTTCTGGATCATGGTTAACAATCTCCTTGATAATCCCAGAACATTGTCAGCATAACCCTTCCCGCAGAAGGCGTAATCTTGAATTTTTTTGCGCATTGCGATAACGAGTATTTCCATTGCATTGAGGCACGTTTTGATTCGGGTTGGTAGTGGTGCACCAAAGATTCGTCTCCAGTAATAATCCTTTCGACCATGTCTTCATCTTCATATGCGTAACGACAGAGATGCTGTAGTGACAAACCAAATCGGTTCATTTTGCGTTCATCATTCAGATCTGTGGGCACCCAAAGTGAGCAAACTTTCTGAAAATTCAAATGCTCGTGCATTATTCTGTAGACTAAGCCATGTGAACATCCACTTGCACTTGCCACACTGTTTATCGTTACTCGTCTCTCAGCTCTGATAATCTCATTCACACGTTGCACAGTCGCTTCTGTTGCAACCTGAACAGGACAGCAAAGCTGGACTTTGTCAACAATTTCTGTGCGTCCCAGAGAAAATTCTTTTACTCAGTTATAGACCGCTTTAGGTGATAAACACTTTTAAGCATAAGCTGTAATCATTTCCTTATGAATGTCCTCAACTGAATGCACTTTAGACCACAACAATCGCACTACACTTCCTTGTACTTCTTTCTTACACACTAACAGTTGGGTAACCATTTTGTTATTGCTTTGCGCATGCGTACGTAACTCCAAGCGCCCCCGACATACAACTATTATAAAATTGGATGATGGTGTTATCTAAGGAAAATACTATCTGATAACTGCCACTGATAAAATATTTCAATTTGCGAGTTACGTAGTGACTTCCCCTCATACTTACATATATACATACATCCTTCCCGTGCCGTTAAAAGTCACATAGGGCCCGCATCGTAGTTCGCCAAGATGTCCTGTCTTCGGGGAGTTTTTTCAATCTCATCAAAGGATGTTATGCCCACTTAACTGGCTTCTCTTAACAATGTCCTCTTTAGAGTTTCGCGTGGTTGACCCATTTTTCTTCGGCCTGTTGTGTTCCACTTGATAGCTTATTTGGGGACTCTGATTGTTTCTTCTCATCACGTGACCAACATATGCCCACCTTCTTTTTCTGATAACCCATGAGACAGTTTGTTGTTTGCTCAGCTGTCTAATCTCTGCGTTGTTCTTGAATTCAGTCTACTTTATACCGAGTATTTTTCTTTGGCATTTGTTTTCGAAAGAGTCTAATTTCCTGTCTGTTTCTTCAGTTATTTTCCGGCTTTCACATGCATAAATGAGCGTGGCTATTACATTTGAATTAAATAATATTTTTGTGCTTATAACTTTTGAATGCCATATGTTCTCAAGATTCTCGAAGGTCAGTGCTACTTTGGCAATCCGAACTGTGGTCTATATAGCATCCGAGATATGCAAAATGGTTTACTTCTTCAACAGCTGTTTCTTCTACGTATATTTTACCTTCGCCGTTAATGAAAACCTTCATTATTTTTGTTTTATCCTTGTTAATTTCAAGTACTATTTACTAGCCATTGAAGACAGGGTATCTGTTTTTACTTGCAATTACTTCATATTGTCGCTGATAAGAGTTATGTCATCTGCAAAATCAAGATCTTCCATTTGGGTCTCACTTATCCCATCAATGCCAGTTTTACCTGTGCAACATTTTTTCGTTATGAAGTATATGTCAGTTCCAAAAAGCTAGGGAGATAATATACATCCTTGTTTCACGCCTGTTTCAATCTGAAACCATTCACTTATTCCTTCGTCTGTATTGACTGTACAAACATATCCATTGTAGAGGTCACTAATGATGGTGACAGTCTTAGATGATATTCCATATAATACTCCATAATGATTCTCTGTGTATGCTATCAAATGCCTTTTTAAAGTCATGAAGTTAAGAACATTCTGACAGGATGTTGTGAGAGGAGATCACCAACTGAGTTGATGGCCTGCATGAAGGATCGTGTACTCAGGAGAAGCATAATAGCCAACGCCAGTCGGCAGGGCACGTAATGATGATGATGATGATGAAATTCAGGATTAACGGTCTTTGCTTTTCAATATGTTCTTCAAGTATTATTCGTAGAGTAACGATCTGGTCCAGACAGCTCCGTTTTCGAAATCCTGCCTGTTCTTCTCTCAGTGCAGCATCCGCTATATCTTGAATTCTATTCAGAATAACTTTGCAAAATACTTTTGACACAACTGATAGCAAGGTTACTCCTCTCCAGTTGTTGCAATCGTAAAGGTTGTACATGCTCCGTGGTAAATCTGTGCATATGTATAACTAAGATGGTGTGGTCTGTACAAAGCCTGAGAATTGTGCACTGATAACTGTGACTTTCTGTTGTGCCCGGTATGGAAAATTTTAATGTGTTTTTGGCACTAGTAATAGTTTAATTTTGAATCTGATTTTAAGATGAGGAAGTTGATACCTTGTGTTTGGTCGAATGTGTGGTATTTTTTCAATCTCTTCTTACTCACTAGGTAGTATGAGTCTTGTAATTATTGTTATATAAATAAGAATATTTTGTTGTTGTTGTTATATTTCATTTATCATCTATTTTGTCTGTTTAGATGCTTGTTTGACTTATTAAGCTCCCTTTACATCTGTGAAAAAGAGAGACATAAGCAGAGAAAATTAAATATTATGGATACATTAAACGTGATGAGAATTTAGAGAAGAATGGCACATAATGGGAACAAGAAAGAGAAGAAGACAAAGGCGGAGATGGCTGCAAGACATCATTGATAATCTGCAAATGGATGCACCAGCAACTGTTCATCTTGCTTACAACCGAGAGGCCTACAGGAGAGCTTTTAGGAAGGCAAAGCTCTGCAATGGACATGCAATTGACTGACTGAGTGACTTACATATGTGGTTGCCTTTTCTCTTTTTATGACTAGTTGCATGATGTTTAGTTGCCGTTGCTGTTCACATCCTCTCAGTAAATCGGCAATGAAACGTATATTCTGAATGAGTAGTTTCGAAAAATAACAGACAAAACACTTTGGATATGTGGGAAATAAAATTAGTGAACGATTACCGTGACTCGAAACCCGATGTCTTATAACACAAATACACGTTAATCCATCAAATAATCACTTACCTTCAGGTCAACCATTCTGCAAACCGTAGAAAAGAAATGCTGGATACACCAAATCTTTAACACCTAGAAACTGTCAGTAATACAAGCAAAGAAACACCAAAAGATTAATAATCTGGACAACCTGACAGAACCCCTATCATTAGCAAGCACAATATTTCATTAAGTAGTCATACAGTGGGCAACAGCCAGCAGTAACAACCAAGGAAATGAAGAGCAAAGAAACTAGTAAAAGAGGTAGGAAGAATGCAACAGATTTCTGAAGAGTCCATCCTACATGAGCATAGGCTGAGCTCATCTGTGGTGGGGAGGGATGCTCGGGAGAGAGATGATGATGATGATGATATTATATTAAGAGATGATGTGCTGCTGCAGAGTACGTGCCTGACGTTTATGTCATGTCAATGACCGGCAGCTATGGCTGTGGGGCTCTATAGAAGACGGGTAGCTGGACCAAGGACAGGACGAAGACACGTGACTTCTACTAGACGATGTGGATTTGGACGTATTGTCGTATCCTTCGCTTAACCTTAACCAGAAGAACTCGGGTGTGTAATATTTAGTTCCTGTCCACGTTATAGCAGCAAGAAGATTCAATCGCCCATACGTTTCACTGTTAGAAAAATACAAATAATAAATAACACAGAAATATAAAGTGAAAAAGGATAGTTGCCAGGGAAAAAAGAATTTATTGCGATTTCATATAGACTTAATCCAAGTTTAGCCAGAACTCTCGAGGAGAACACAAGAGACTAAATGTCCATAAGTCTGTTTCATTTCTTTATGATAGTTCCTACCAGTCCCTAAAGTATCCGTTTTTTAATCTCCTCCAAAAGATGGTTATCTTCTTAATGAACATGAATTGTCTTCTCCTTAACAGCATAATCCTTTTTTTCAAAACAAGATTATCATCTCCTTAAAAGTATAGTTTTCTCTTCATAACAAAATATAATCTCCTCATAAAGACAGACATTATTTCCTCACGAAACTAAACATTATATCCTCTTGAAGCAATTCACCCAGGAAGGACTGCAAGCTATATTCTGAAGACTATGGCCTAATAGTTAGAAACAAAATAGCTACTGTAGATTTCGTTTAATAAATTTTACAGCTTAATACACCAATGTTCCAACAAGCTAGGAAGACCATAATCTAATAAATTTAATTTAAAGAAACAAATGGATGAAACACAACAGAAATCACCTAATATCGATAATATGTGGTCCCTATTTCGAATGTGGAAGAATCTGTTTCGCCATATTTGATAGATGAGAATATCAAATCACTGAGTTCTACAGATTCCTCTAAATCATTAAATATTATCTGATGTATAAATACATATAAAGTGTAGCACTGAAACTTCATAAAAACTGGAAAACTATTTCTACAAACAGATCTTGATCTTCTCACATTGCAGTAGAATTAAATATCTAGCAATATCACAATAAAATATTTTACATTCATAAGAATAACAATGGTGAAGATAAAGTTTTCGCTCACATTAGCCTAATGGATATTGGTCACCCAGTTGTAAAGTCCAGGAATAGGGACTTCTTCAGGTCAGCTCTCTATAAAGCTGTCTCTTCAACGGCCAGTCCTTGAATGGATTTAAATCTTATGTTGGGGTAAGATCAAGTGATCTCAGGAATGGCGCGATATTTACGTCACGTTCTATTACGAGCCCGTTTTCTAAGTACTTTTAAGTCTTCGAAAATAAGAAGTTCTTATTTCTTACATAGCTTGTAACAGATTCGTGACTGTCACACTTCTAATGAGATTAAAGAAAGTTCAATATAAGAAAAAAATTCAGTTCTTAACCATCATTAAGTGCAAGGAATGTTTTTGTTCGTGAATATATATATCTTACATCATTCCCGTGCCGCTGAACGTCACATAGTAGTTCGCAAAGATTTCATGTCTTCGGCGAGTTTTTCTTTCTCATCACAGGTTGTTATGCCCACTGAACTGGCCTCTCTTAACAATGTCCTCTTTAGATTTTCACGCGCTCGACCTCGTTTTCCTCGGTCTGTTGTGTTCCACTTGATAGCTTGTTTGGGGATCCTCTGATTGTTTCTTCTCGTCACATGATCGACATATGTCTAGATTCTTTTTCTGATCACCTATGAGACAGGTTGTTGTTTGCTAATCTGTCTTATCTCTGCATTGTTCTTGCACTCGTTCCACTTTATAACAAGTATTTTCCTTAGGCATTTGTTTTCGAAAGAGTCTAATTTTTGTCTATTTCTTCAGCTGTTTTCCAGCTTTCACAGGCATACATGAGGATGGCGATATATAAATGGACTTATGTGTGTATGTTCCAGCGTACCTCTGAAATACTCAGAGCAGTTTCAACAAAACGTGGTACACATATGACTTAAGTCTGGAGAAAAGTACTTTTGGGTGTGACACCACTAGTACCCCTGGGGTTGTTGGTGGGAAGGGAGTGATATACTATCCACTTAATTCAAGAAGGAAAAACGATTGGTCTAAGGGAGATAATCGTGAAATAAAGCGATGGTGGTATAAGAGCAGCATTTGTAGCCTCATATGGCATGTCCCGTGTGGTTATTTGGGCCAAGATCTAAGTCTGAAGAGAAAAGAATAGGACCACTGCCACCTTACACGTATGTCGTAAGAGGCGACTGATGAGTTTGGGGGATAGGCTAGTGGTCTGCTCCAGGTAAAAGAACTGGATTGTTTCAGAAACACAGAGATGAAAAACATTGGATTGGTCACGCCTGGAGAAAACCGACACCAGCATAGCAAGATAGGCACTGACATGGACTCCTCACGGAAATAGAAAACGAAGAAGGCCTAGACTTGCTTGGAGAAGAGACATTGTGACAGTGTTCAGAGACAAGGGATGTACATGGAAGGAAGTAGAGAATAATTCCAAGAACAGTGATGACTGGAGAGACTTTAGCCGTGACCTATACTTTCGGGGGAGTGAAAGGCGATGATGATGATGATGATGATGATGATGTTGATGATGATGATGATGCTGATGATGATGACACGTCCAAATAATTTTGATGGTCTCTTAGTTACCCCCTCCTCATCAGCATTGGATTGAGAGAGGGGTGGCGTGGGATGGGGGTGACGTTTATAAATATTCGAAAGCTACCCATACTTATAGTCGAGTCCATATTTGTCGGTGTCATTGAGATGAATAGTGACTATTATTTCACTACGGAACCTCGACCCGTTAAAACTTTGCAACGGCATATGGCTGTGTGTAAAGATGATAATGTGCAATGTAGTTGAAGCGACCATCTCAAGCAGTTTTTATCCCACGGATAGCACTCATTCCGACGTATCTTCCTTTTAACTTCAAGAGATAGCAATTTCCAGTGACACTTGCATTCTCGATCACGATCAACAAGTCACAGGGGCAGTCTACATTTTATGGAACAAAGTCTGTTACAATGTAATATTAATTTAACTCAAAACATGATTATATACAACATTATTTAGTTTCACTTGCAGGAGCAAGAATAAATAATTTCTTGGACGAACCCACCCTTGAGCAAGTAACATAAGTTTGTCCGTGATAGAAACATGGTGATCTCATATCCAATCCGCAGTATTAATAAGTAATAAATTACCGAGCAACGCCGGGTAATCAACTAGTGTGTGTATATATATATATATATATATATATATATATATATATCTGAACATGGGGCTTCCGCAAGGGTTTTCCACAAATGACTTTCCTTTGCCTTTTTTTCTGCTCTTGCCCAGGTGAGCCCTTTATTGCTCAACATCCTCTCTGTTGTTCTTCTCCATGTCTCTTTTGGTCTACCCTTACTTCTGTTCCCCTGTGGTGTCCATCTTAGTGCTGTTTTTGGTAGTGAGTTATCAGTCATTCGGAGCTTGTATATATATATATCGTTATATATATATATAACGATGTCGTACACACACACACAAATATCGTGGACACAAAAAAGAACAAATATATCTATACTACAAGAGCTTAATATTGAAGAAGTCTGGCTAGTAAAGAGGATTAAAGAGAGAAAACTTAAATATTTTTGACACATTAAACGTCATGATAATTTAGAGAAGACCGTATTGGAATGATACATAATGGGAAAAAGAAATAGAGGAAGACCGAAACGAAGATGGCTGCAAGACATCGTTGACGATCTGGAAATGGATGCAGCAGCAGCAGGCCATCTTGCTCACAACCGAGACGCCTACAGGAGTGCTGTTTGGAAGGCAAAGTTCCGCAAGGGACATGCAAAGGAATGAATGAACACACACACACAAGCGGGACTGGCCCTATACCTTGGAAACCAAGAGTGAGTAAGAAGAGACAAAAAAGTGATTTCAGAATATTTTTTAACCTGTCACCATCAGAGAGAGCTCAAATCCATCGCCTTACAAGCACCTAAGAGTGTGTGTTCAAATATGAGACATATACCTACGCTCGGTCTGAAAATTGCAGAGGTAAGACTGAACAGTGAGTTGACATATAGTTTCTTATGGAACTAAAGAAATTAGTGACAGAAACTTTTCAATTATTGGCGAGGCTTACAGTGATGAGTGCTTGTCTCGTTCACGCTTTTCTGAACGGCACAAACGGTTTTCGCGTGGCAGAGAAAGCGTGAAAGATTAGGATCGTAAGGTTATATTTTGTACTGACATAATACGTCAGACCAAAGTTCTTTGTGAGGCAGTTTTTATCAAAAGAAAACAACACCGTGTTTGAGCATCCACCACAATCCCCAGACTTGGCTCCCTTGACTTATGCCTAATCCGAAAGTTCAAGTTGGTGCTCAAAGGGACCCATTTTTTCAGAAGACAATGTGAAAGAAAAAATGACGAAGGTCCTCAGCAGCCTTTCAAATACTTACCTGCAGATATGTTTCAAAGTTGGCAGCACCGCATGCAGCTTTGCGTCAACTCAGATTGGAACTATTTTGAAGGAGATTGAAAAAGGTTTTTCTCGCCCTGCTCAGTAAAAAATAGGTCTTCTTATATCTTATATCTTTCCCGTGCCGTTAAACGTCACATAAGGCTCGCAAGGTAGTTCGTCATTTTTTTCTGTCTTCAGCGAGTCTTTCAACCTCATCAAGTGATTTTATGCCTGTTAATTTGGACTCTCTTAACAATGTCCTCTTCAGAGTTTCACGTGGTCTGATTCTTTTTCTGTGGCCTTTTGTGTTCCACTTGATAGCTTGTTTTGGGATTCTCTGATCGTTTCTTCTCATCAAGTGACCAACATATGTCCATCCTTTTTCCTAATCAACCATGAGACTGGTTGTTGTTCAGTCATCTGTCTTATCTCTGCATTGTTTTTGAATTCGTTCCACTTGATGCCGAGTATTTTCTTTAGGGATTTGTGTTCAAGAGTCTAATTTCTTTTCTGTTTCTTTAATTGTTTTCCAGCATAAGCATGCATAAATGAGGGTAGATATTACATTTGAATTGAATAGTCTTAACTTGGTTTTTGTGTTTATAACATTTAAATTCCATATGCTCTCAAGATATAGGTACAGTCTCATTATTTTTGTTTCACATTTCATACATACGTACATATAATCTACATCACAATGACTTGAACATTTCAAGGAAGAAGAAAAGGGGACAGGCGACTAGGGACATGGAGACGGACAATGCTCTTTCTCTCCATCTCTCTCTCTCTCAATTGCCCAAGGCTTCTGCAACAATTTTCTACAAACGCCTGCCCTTCGCCTATTTTTCCGCTTGTGCCCACGTGGCCCCTCTGTTCATCAAAATCTTCCTTTTTGTTTTTCTCCATTTATCTTTGGCCGACTCTTACTCCTCTTTCTCTCTGGTGTCCATCACAGTGTTTATTTTCGGTAATGAGTTCGTCATTCATTCGGAGCACATGTCATAACCAGCGTCATTTTGTTCCATAATTGGTGCCAACGGCTTCATCTGCCAGCAAGGAGTTATTTCTTATTGTATTTTGCCGAAACACCCGTCTAACACCCGTCTAATCCTTCGTAAACGCAGCATCCAAAGACATCGTTCGAGGTGTTCCGACTTGCTCAAGACAGGAGTGGTTGAAGAACTTTTCTTGATGTCTTATGCTAAACTGCGAGTACAGAAGACTGATGACAATGAAATAATGCATTGTCTTGGCTTTAAAATTCTGCAACACCTTGGATTATGACGACACATGAGTTACGTTTTAGTTTGTAAGCGGACTTGACGAGCCTGCTACAGAGCTCGTGGTTGTCGTTGTCGTGATGCCGATGAATGACTGTGAGACTTTGTAAACATGAAGGATAGCAGGACAAGGACTGATGACTGTTTACTTCTTCTAGAAGTTATGAATTTTGACATATGACTGTTTACGTCTTCTAGAAGTTATGAATTTTGACATATGACTGTTTACTTCTTCTAGAAGCTAAGAATTTTGACATATGACACGTCTGTTGCCAAACCCTAACTAGGGAAACTCAGGTGTGCAACCCTATCTGTTCCTATCCTCCTAGCCACCACAAAAATAATAAATAAGACAAACAAAAAAAATGACACAGGACCGTTCCCATGGGCAAAAGTTGTTTATTGAGATTTTTAAAAATAGACCTGTCACCACTGTAGCAATAAACTCTTGATTTAACACAGGACAGGTAATACATTTCCATAATTTTGTGACATGCCCTAATGACAGCTACAAACAGTTGACAAGGCATCTGTTTGATAATTTTCTTAAAAACATTGTTAACCTCTACTCATAGCGAAACTAAACAGGGTGATCTCTTCTTTTAACAAAACGGCCAAGGACATCTAGCTGCAAATTAAATTATGCAGGATATGTCATGACGGTTGGAAATAAATAAACAGCTCCCTTATATTGAATTGGGCGTCTGAGTGGCGAATTGGTTAGTACACTGGTCTATCATGGTGAAGGTCGGGGGTTCGAAACTGGCCGAAGGCATCCCAGTCACCCAGCTGTAGAAATGGCTACCCGACTTCTTCTGGAGGTGGGGAAGAAAAGGCGGCCAGGCGTGATACTGACCATATCACCCTCTAGTGTGCTGACAGGTCAAGGAAAATATTGGCACTAACATCATGTCCCTATGTGCCTCTATGGCATGACAGCTTAATACATCATTGCGTTCCTAAGCTAGTTTAAAACTACACAACTGGCAAGCGATGGAAAAAAAATTTGTGCAAATAAAACATCTTCTATTTGAAAAAAAAGACTCATTGTCATATTACAGCTACATTGAATCAGTTGTTGCATATATCCACGTATATTTGATCTATCATCATCATTTCAGTCTAAAAAAACTGAAAAACTGAAAATAAAAAGATAGGTCAACTGACAAACAAGGTAGCACCACTGGGGGACCTAAAATGGACAGATAAGACCTTAAAATAAGATAAGACGTATCAAAATGACGGGAAGATGTGCAAAAGCATTTTGAATGCAGCACATATCACCAAAGACTATGTGAAATGGGAATAATGAAGAAAACTGGCAGACAATCAGAATTAAGCGGAAAAGATCGAGCTATTTTTAATCAATATGCCACTAGCATCATCAGCCATCACACTAGGAACAACACTGAGATTAAAGGCCGAGTACATTTGGGAAGTCCTACGTGCAAGGAAGCCCATTTCTAGACCAGCAAGAGGGCATGGCATTTCTTCAAGTTTCAGTTCAAACCGTTAGATTTCGTGACACGTGGCTTGTATAATCCAGTCAGTTTCATAAACTGGAAGGCGGCTGTTCGTTGATTGGCTATAACGACGCAAGTGTCAGTACTTATAAAAGCGGAACACCAAATCAAGACAGTATCTCAAAGCAAGAAAGTAACGAAGGAAAACAAACTGCGAACGTGGAAGTGTTAGCACACAAGCAGTAAGTTTACTGTAGAAATACTTATCTTTCTGGCTAAACTTACAGTTAAGACGACAATACATTCTAACTGTGCACGCTTTATAGTAATACTTGTTTTAAAAATAAAATGGCAAAATTCTATCGATCTATTACTCTGCAAACAAGACCTGTAAAATCTCATGGATAAAGTCGCCAAAGAAAGTGAACAGATAGGCCATACTTTGGACATCAAAAAGACGGAGACTATGTAGAGACTATGGTTATATCTAAGAAACAGAATCAACCAACATGCAGTATAAATTTAAACGGAACTATTCTAAAGCAGGTGCAGAAATTCAAATAGCTTTGAGCAGTAATAACTTAGATAGGAAATACAGAACAGAACTTAGGAACAGAATAGGTCAAGCAAAGACTGCATTTCAGAGAATAAGAATCATATTATCCAACACATCCTTATCAATTAATGTTAGAAAACAAGTCCTAAAATGCTATATTGAACTTATCTTGTTATATGGAAGTGAATCATGGACAATAGGCAGGTCTGCACAAAAATCATTGGAAGCAGCAGAAATGTGGTTTATTAGAAGAATGTTGAGAATCCCCTGGACTACAAAAATAACTAATGACGAATGTGTGAAAAAAATCACCAAAACCATAGAAAACAAGTTGAATTCTTTCCAGACTAAATGTTTACGAAGAATTAGAAAAATATTTTGGCCAAACACCATAAGAAATAAAATCTTATTGGCAGAAATGCAAATGAAGCCACTGACAGCAATTATTGAGTAAAGACGCTGGCGATGGTTGGGACATGTGCTCCGAATGACTGACAACTCACTACCAAAAATAGCACTACGATGGACACCACAGGGGAACAGAAGTAAGGGTAGACCAAAAGAGACATGGAAAAGAACAACAGAAAAGATGTTGAGAAACAGAGGGCTCACTTGGGCAAGAGCAGAAAAAAAGGCGAAGGACAGGCATTTGTGGAAAACCCTTGCGGAAGCCCCATGTGCCCTGGGCACTTAAGGTTCAGAGAGAGAGAGAGAGAGAGAGAGAGAGAGAGAGAGAGAGAGAGAATGTATGAAAAGAGCTGGAGAGACGAAAAATCCTGTAAAAAAATAAGAGAGATACAATGTACTTTCATATGACATGCAAAGAGAAGAGGGGACATTGAAAATATTATAACAACAGGAAAAATAGGAGGAAGAAGATCAAGAGGAAGACAAAGAGAAATGATACTGGATAGTCTGACGGGATGGCATGAGAGGAGATCACCAACTGAGCTGATGGCCTTCATGAAGAATCGTGCATTCTGGAGAAGCATAATAGCAAACGACAAGTCCAGTCGGCATGGCACCTGATGATGATGATGATGATGATGATGATGATATTACTCTGAAATTCGTTTCTGTTATATCTTCATTGTGTAATGTTCCCGAAAGCTTTTAGACTCCTCTAATATTTCATTTTAATATAGATCGTAAAGATACGAGATTTATTACAAATATGTACGAGAAGCAAAGAGCACACAACACATTTTAATGCCTGTCATGATGGTTTCAATATATAACGAGGTTAGATCAGGTGGCAATACTCACCCTCACTGTTTATCCTGATACTTATGTATGTCATTGTTCACGCTTATTGCTGATATTCGCTTTCTATAATTTTTAATATTTCTCATATCTTTACCATTTATACTAACTTTTTCTAGCATTGTCATCATACCTTCATGTGTAACTCAAGGAAAAAAACATATAGAAAAGTACATATATACATTTTCCATTATCACTACAGATCGTTCTATTATAGTTCTTAATATATAAATTCTGCCAGCTGTTTAGTTTTTCCTTTAACAAAACCACATTGTTCTTCTGCCAGTTCATTTTACATCTTATTCCGTATTATCGTATTACTGAATCGTAATAGTATTTTTGAGATGTGTCTCATTAAATTGACTGCAATGTTGATCACACTGTACAATGTTGATCACACTGTGTGATGGTGATCACATTATTTTTTTCCTGTTTTCAGTGTTATTTTTAAATGTCTCACATTAAACAGTCTACATAGAAATCTCAGTCAATTTTTTTTTCACTTACTTTCATCAGGGTAAACTCTGGTCTGGAGCCGTATTTTTCTTCATTTTTATCGCAGTTATCATTAGAATTATCTTTAAAAGTAAAAAGAAAAAAAAGAAATACAAAATTATATTTGTGTTCAACCTGCCCACACCAAAGAATCAACTGAATGTTAAGACTATATAAAAGAAAAGTAGAACAGCTTCATTATTTAAGGATTAGAAAGTGATAACATTTCGGTTTACACTTTAATCATACAAAATGATACAGAGCAACGAGGCAGAAATGAATGAAAAACCATAGTTCACATCAATGATCAACAAGAAAGGGAAAAAGGGAAAAGAAAAACAGGGAGCACTTAGCTGTGACTTGCAAGAAGCTGCGTCCAGGAGCGTGCGTGGTGAAGTATTTGGAATGTTTAAATGAAGAATTGTGAGACTTGGTGCTAATCTGACTGATTGGTAGTGAGTGAGAGAAAGAGATAGATAGATAGATAGATAGATAGATAGATAGATAGATAGATAGATAGATAGATAGATAGATAGATAGATAGATAGATAGATAGATAGATAGATAGACAGATAGATAGATAGAGACTGTCAAGCCGAGAAAAGGCTGGGTGGACTAAATGAATGTGGTTGTGGTAGAGAGTTTGTTGTGTGATACAATGAAAGTTCTAGAATATTAGTTGCAGGTCTGGAAAGGGTGGATACGAACTTAGGATATAAATGCCGAGAAAAGCAGGTTCAAGTGTAAATAAATTTCGATTCAGATCCTATGGTTTCAGTGACTTCCATTCCTGTACTAGGATCACTAACAAATAATTTAGACTAGCATAGTCTTTCAATGGAGTTTGTTGTTTAGAGAAGTGAAAATGTATGTCAATTAAGCGTGTGTTTATAGTTCATCAAAACATGACCAGCCTACACAGAGGAGGGAGGAGCACAGCACATCAATTTTACGCCAGTCACCATGCACACTCTGTTAACAAGATGGAGGCAGACCGCCACTGACAGAGTTGCACTGCGCGTTTTCTTTGGAGGCGAAGCAAGTATTCATCTTCGTTTAGCTGGTGACGAGTCAAGGTTTAACTATAATATACTGGGACCATGCAACAGTCCATACAATGCAGACACAAAGGAAACCCCACGTCCACGCGATAATAAACGAAATTTATCAGAATGCTTGTAATGGTCAATTGACTTTGAAGGTGAGTACCTCGACACATGCAAGTGCTGAAGTATACCCTGTGAGCTTATAACGTTCTTGGTTACGTACTACAAGTAAGACTAAATCATTTGTTGGCGTATGTAGCAGTTCTCGAGGGCCAGTCGGTTTATTTCATCAGAAAAACATTTCTTAGTGATAGGACTAGTAAACCAGACATGCTTCTGTGCTTCGAGCCGTTCAAATCAATAGAGACTGGTTTAGAAGCATGCCGGGAGATGCCATAAGATATTTCTGCAAACTGTCACCCTTTTTTAGACCAGTCTCTCTGATGTAGAGTGTCCGACAAAAAATATATGTACACAATAACACATATTATATTGCGGAACTCGGATTTTAATCCTCATAGAGTGTGAGGACAATTTAGGGAAAAGTAACTGATTTATTTTTCCAGAATACAGGTCATGTGACACAGCCAGAGAATTGAACATTTGTAGTTCCTACAAAGGCAGAATCCAGCTTACGATAGCTATGGACGAAGAGTTAGAACTTGTTAAAGCTGTTCCTACTTCTGTTTTACATAGTCGTAACATTTTGTTACCATAGCTTTACTTTTGTGGCATTGGATGTATTTGTATATTTATTTTATACTAGCTGATTACCCGACGTTGTCCGGGTATTTATTTATCACAATCAACAAAGTTCTATTCATTCCCACAAACTTCTAGAACGTTCTACAGAGGCCTATACAGTTCCACAATCTTCTAGGTTATACAATGGGAATTCATTTCCACAACCTTCTAGAAGATTCTACAGAGTCTAGATGGTCCTACAGAGTTATTTTTGTTCTATTCGGTGGAACACCTGCGGCAATTTCAACCATCCTTGGTGCACATATTACTTACAATCTGGAAAGGATTATTGCCTGTTATGGTACGACATGCCCAGGATACACCTATGAACCCTAGGGGTCGGGTGACAAGTAAGAATAATAAAAAATGAACGATATTAGCGTTGAATCCATAGTTTTTGTTGTAGCTGAAATGAGTAGTGACACTTCCGATGCTGTTTAAGTCCACGTTCTCTCCCATCGGTATGGGGAGCCTAATGATGGGGTAGTTTGGGGTTGACATGTACAAATAATAGAAAATAACCGATATTAGTGTCGAATCTACAGTTTTAGGGCTCGCTGGGATGAATAGTGACAGTCATGATGCGGTTTATATCCATGTTTCTGCTCCCAACGGCATGGAGGCGTAGTGCTGTAGGTGGGATTTTGGGGGTGGGGGAAGGAACATGTTCAAATAATCGAAATCGACCGATATTAGTATCGAATCTTTTTGGGGTAGCTGAGGTAAATAATGACACTCACGATGCTGTTTAAGTCAAAGTTCAGCGCCCACAGGTATGGGTGTGGATAGGGTTGGGGTGACATGTACAAATAATCGAAATCGACCGATATTAGTATCGAATCTTTTTGGGGTAGCTGAGGTAAATAATGACACTCACGATGCTGTTTAAGTCAAAGTTCAGCGCCCACAGGTATGGGTGTGGATAGGGTTGGGGTGACATGTACAAATAATCGAAAACGACCGATGATAATGTCGATTCTATAGTTTTCGGTGTCCCTGGGATGAACAGTGACCCTCACGATGCCGTTTATGCCCACGTTCGGCATGGGAGATCTAGTGTTGGGGGTGAGAGAGGGGTACATGTACAAATAATCGAAGTTGACCGATATCAGTGTCGAATCTATAGTATTTGGGGTATCTGGGATAAATAGTGACACTCCGGATGCTGTTTAAGTCCAGGTTCATCTGCTACCTGCATGGGGATCCCAGGGATGGGATGGAGGAGACATCTACAAATAAACCGAAATGAACGATATTAGCGTCGTTTTCGGGGTCGCTGATATGAATAGTGACAGTCCCGATCCCGTTTAAGTCCAAGTTCAGCCCTCATCGGCATAGGGTGACCTAGGGGTGACTGTGGGATGGGGGTGACATGTACATGCAATTAAAACGATCGATATTAGTGTCGATACCATAGTTTTCGGGATCGCTGAGATATATAAAGACACTCCCGATGCCGTTTACGTCCACGTTCAGCTTCCTTCGATATGGGTGGGGGTGGGATGGGGTGACATGTACAAATAAACGACAAAGATCGATATTAGTGTCGAACTGATAGTTTTCGGGATAGCTGAGACGAATAGTGACACTCTCGATGCCGTTTAAGTCCACGTTCATCTTCCATCGGCATGGGAGACCTATGGCTGGGTGTAGGATGGGGAGAGTGCACAAATAATTGAAAAAGACCGATATTAGTGTCGAATCCATAGTTTTCGGGGTAGCTGAGATAAATAGCAACACTCCCCATGCTGTTTAATTCCAGGTTCACCCCCTATCTGCATGGGGGTCAGGGGGTGGAGGTGACATGTAAAAAAAATGAAAACGACCAATATTTGTGTCGAATCCACAGTTTTCGGGTCGCGAAGCTGATTAGTTACAGTCCTGATGACAATTAAGCCCACGTTAGACAAGCTCCTGGAGAGTCCATTCAAGCGCTGGTTGATCGCATCAGTGAGGCGGCCAAAATTTCCAACTCTGCAGCGGGACCCGTATCACCGCTAACGCAGAGGCACCTAGTGCATTCATTTGTAGATGCACTACTTCCCCGATCACTGAAGGTTAAATTATTAAGAGATAAACATCTTATGTTACACAACCAGTAGAGTTAGCCTTACAGGAAACTGCAATCTTGAAGTCGGTGAAACTTAGTTGTAGTCCCCGATAGGTTTTTTTTTTAGGCTCTTTACCGACCAATGAGATGACAACACGAAGAAAGACTCCTCGTATGGCTTCGCAGAGGATACAACTGGTCTCCCATCAAGAGAACTCTCGAGTGCCACTCCACACATTGAAGAAGTTAGGACCGACCGTCATAGGTCGAATACCACAGTTACACAACCACAAGAAAATAGGTCTTCTTACACTTATGGAAGGCAGGGTCATATAACTAGATTCTGTAGGCAGAGTGTGCGAAAGATCGTTCACATTTAAACTAGGTAATCGGGGATTAAAACTAATTATGTCAGTCCGCAAGAACAGCGAAGAGCAGAACCTCTATCTTAATGCAAAGAAAAATAAATTGATGACAACTGACAAAACAAACAAGGCAACCGAAATATGTATCAATGAGGAAAAACTGAAAGAAGTGGAGAGTTTTGAATATCTTGGATCGCTGCTAACTAATAATGGAGATACAATGAGGGAAATTAAAAGGAGGACATCTATCGCTCTTTAGAAAGTAAAATAAATAAAGAATCTGTGGAGAGGAGCAGACAGAACCACAAAAATAAGATTTTTAAGGGCATGCATCTTTCCCATTGCAACATATGCCTGTGAGACCTGGACATTTAACAAAACAGCTGAGAAACACATAAATGCATTTGAATGTAAATGCTACAGAAGAGTTCTCCAAATATCGTGGACACAAAAAAGAACAAATATATCTATACTACAAGAGCTTAATATTGAAGAAGGCTGGCTAGTGAAGAGGATTAAAGAGAAAAAACTTAAATATTTTGGACACATTAAACGTCATGATAATTTAGAGAAGACCGTATTGGAAGGATACATAATGGGGAAAAGAAAAAGAGGAAGACCAAGACGAAGATGGCTGCAAGACATCGTTAACGATCTGGAAATGGATGCAACAGCAGCAGGCCATCTTTCTCACAACCGAGAGGCCTACAGGAGTGCTGTTTGCGAGACAAAGTTCCGCAAGGGACATGCAAATGAATGAATGAATGAATTGGCGATCCGTGAACTCGAGTGTGTCCGAATGAAGAATTACATCATGCAAACCTGCCAAGAAGTCTGTTTATTTTTCACATGCATCGCCACTACTCTGAGTGACTACAAATCCTCCTAAACCTACGTCTGATCTTGTCTCTGTACGATCATGTAGAATTATAGCATTGTTAGACACAGGAGCTAGTGTCTGTCTTATCAAGGATTCTATTTACAGATCCTTACCTTTTACTCCTAAACTCTTGTCAGCTAGAATTACTCTGCAGACTGTTACTACAGCTTCCATGGGAGTAATTGGCAGAGTTTATTTATCTAACTCTAGAGTTACTGTTTCAGATTGTTTCTATGTCGTCTGAAACATGAGCCGTTCCGCCATTCTTGGGCGTGATTTTCTTTCTCGTCCTGGTGCTGGTATAGAATAGAATTATAGTAAACTAAACATTCATAACTTGAAAATTCCATTGGAGTTAGATGCACCCATTGTTTCTATTCATCCTATCTAGTGTTCTTCTTTTCTTTCTCCAAGTTCTATCAACTGTATTCCTCTTAAATCGAAAGCCCAGACGCATAGTTCCCCTATGGAAGTTCTTACATTGATCAGGGTATTGACACACTATTCTTACTGTCACGATCGGAGATAGAGCTGGTAGACTCAGTATGTGTCCTCCACACTGATCACTACCCCGTGTTAAAAGTAATAAATCATTGAAGCAAACACATCATTCTTAAAGGTAGATGTGTACTTGGTAAATTGACTACATTCACAGGGTCAATGGACTCTGTTAAGCACGGTTCTGATACTGAGGATTCAACAAGTCGTTCTGAAATTATCGGTTTTGTTTTGTTATGTAGCCTAACTTGTACATACAATGCTTCTTGTATAGGACCTTGTGAGATTTTCTAATATGTGTTCAGTTAAATGTTGTGCAGTTGTTAGTGACACATTCTCAAGTGTTTTTCTGAAACAACCTTGTTGCACTAAATCTATAGAAAATACGATTATGGGAAACCATATCACGATTGTAATGTATTCATAACACATTTAGTGACAGAGCCGGAATAAACATCTTGTTATATGCTAATTATTACCATTTACCGAAATATTTGTTCCATTTTCTCCATATTTCATTACCGAACTTTTAAAAACTCTTACTTCACAATCATCTTGTACTGTTTCCATATGCTAACATACAATTATTCAGCAGCGTGTTAATCAGCTGGCAACTTCGCATGACAAACTTAGTTTCTCCTTCTCATGCCCCTTCGAAAGACATCATCCATCTGTTTATGCATGTCTACTCTGCTCTCTAGTTATAATCTATATTATACAGTTAAAAAAAAAGAAACGCAACAAATACGATGTTGCGATTTAAACTGAAGTGTGCTGACCAGACAAGGGGAAATTGTCTGAAACGTTCACTTGGACATCAACTTCTCGTACTGGCCTGAACTGTACTCAGGAGATGTTTCATGAGAATAGAAAAGCGACACTAGTCAAAACAGCATTTTGTACAATAACTCATGACAGGTTCACGAGAATCCCGTGAAACGTACTGAACACAAGATTCAGTGGCCATGTTATTGAATGTTTATAGAAGATCAGCGATCCTCGAATCAATTCATTTGAAAATTCAATGCGCAATTACGGCTCATCTCACTACAGAACAACGACTCATCATCATTAGGTATTTACAGACTGGATAGTCACAAAGTGTATTGGTCAGACAATTCAGTGTGCTTAGAAACATCATTATTCGCCTTTGGAGACGATTTCAAGAAACTGGCTCAGTTGCAGACCGCCTGCGCAGTGGCAGACCCATAGTGACAGCTCCTCCCGAAGACCGCTTCATACGCCTGCGTCACCTCAGAAATCGATGTGCATCTGCGTCAACAACAGTCCAGTCAGTGACATCACCTCGTCGAATTTCAGATCAATTATTCAGGAACCGGCTGCACGATGCTGGTCTTTTTGGGTTAAAGACCCTAGAGAGGTCCTGTTCTTACGGACCAGCATCGCCAGAACCGACTGTAGTGGGCGAACCAGCATCATAAATGGACCGTTGTGAATAATTTTAGAAGGGTTTGGTTTAGTGGTGAATCATTCTTTCTGCTCCAGCGACACAATAGATGGATAAGAGTTTACCGGAGAATCCATGACCATAGCGCCCAGAATTGCGTGGGTGAGGCTCCTCCACATGGTGGTGGAAGCGTATTGGTGTGGAGGACGATCAACTTTATGGGAAGAAGTGACCTGGTGCAAACTTAAGGACGCTGGATTACCGAACGAAACGTCGCTGAAATTCTTTGTCCTCACGTCCTTCCACTTCTGGCTGTACCAGAATAACGCTCGACCTCATGTGGCACAACTCACCACCTAGTTCTTCACTGACAACATCATCCAGACCATTTCGTGGCCATCCACGTCATCAGACATGAACCCAATAGAAAACTTACGGAATGAACTCAACAGACAAGTCTGCCAGCGAGACGTTACGCCAACCAATCTCCGACAGTTGTCTCTTGCACTTCGAGTAGTATGGGCAGAGATCACACACAGATCCAGCGGCTAATCGGATCCATGTCAAGAAGATGTCGCTCTCTGTTACAGGCCAGATGAAGCCATACAACGTATTGAAACGGAGGTCTCAGTCGCAAAGAAATAAAGTAAAAAAAAAATGTAATGAGCATCATTTCATTGTTAATGTCTTAAAGTTTCTTCATCCCAAGATTGAAAAATTAATTCAGTAAAATAAAATGTTGATATACGTGTGAAATTGTTTGTCCATTACGGCTACAGTAGTGTTGCGTTTCTTTTTTTTAATCAGTATATATCACATGACTTCGCATCATACAGACCAAATATAATTGTTATGCCACTGCCATTATTTTGCTTCTCAACAACCATATCACATACGTATAAGTCATTTTCATGTTTTTTATTTAAACAAAAGTTTACTTTGTATTCACAGTTTTACTCCAGGCCGGGTAAACTCCTGACCCCCTAACTTAATCCTGTTTAGTTCAATAGATAATCCACCATGGCATATACTGTTCAAGTCTTGTGAATTAATTTACTCATTTATATAGAAGAGCACACCTTACACTTCGTCTGGTGAACCTTGTCAGTAACTTGAAAACTGTGTTATCCAAAATTAAGGACAATATTATATCAAGGGAGAAAAAAAGGAAATTTCGTCTGTGAATTGTTTCTAAAAGGAACATTATCACTTCAAGAAGATACTGTCTTTAAAAAAAACGTAGAAATATGTCCAATATGAAGAAATATGTTGACAGGAAATGCAATATAAATACTCGAGGATCTTTTCAATTTCTGCTTACTCAATTTATGTCTTTTAAATGCATTAAAATAAATGTAATTTATCTTGCAAATTAATTGTGTAGTCGCCATGCTACACTTATATGCTCATTAAAGTATAACACGTGATTTTCTTTTTCTAATAGTCTTTCCTTTTCTCTTAGGACTTAGACATTCATGTTTCAGCTTAGGAAACATACACGCAGGAGTAGCAATACTACAAGTTTCAGAAGACTGGCAAATTGTACGACACAACAGAGACAGTGAAGGTAGAATAGCAATAGTGGAAATAAAACACACACGTTCAAATCACAACAAATACACATTATTCAATGTATATGCACCACCTGTGAGAGACCAGCAAAGTAACTTCTACGACAAACTCTCACAGACGCTAACATCATTCCACAGGGGACAAAACATTATTATAGCAGGAGACTTGAACTGTGTCCTGCACGATTTTGATCTGTCGAGAGGAACAATAAACACACGCCGTGAACTCACTCAAGCAGACATACTACGCAACATCATAGACGAGCACGGACTTGTGGACACATACAGAAAGACGAACCCACATGGTAGGGAAACTACACACACTGACACAAGTAACATAAACATAGGACGATCAGCCCCACTGGACAGAATATATGTCCCAGAGAATCTCCTAATAAACGACATCAAACACATAGACACAACACTAAAGTACACAGCTCATAAAGCTGTCATGGTCACATTAAATGCAACCTTGACACAACTCAAAAAACAAACGCTCCCCACACTGAAAGTTTAATAACAGCTTGCTGGACAACGAGAACTATGTAGACAGCATAACATAACTATTACACGCGTACATTCAAGACTTACCAAAATCCAATCTCATAGAATACTGGGACATATTAAAGAACACTATCAGAGAGAAAACACAGAGCTTGGCGACAAAAATACACAGATGCAGACGACAGCAACAACAAATGTTAGAAAATGCTATTAAACTAACCAAGCAGATAGATCCCAATAGTCCTCACATACACGCGCTAGAGGATGAATTAGAAAAATATCATCAACACAGCTACCAGGGTGCTTTCATCAGAACAAAACTTGCCTCTGTCGTACAAGAAATACCAAGCAAAAAATATCTGGGAACAGAACAAAATGTGCAAAAAAGCAGACAAATGCACAAAATAATAGACATAAATGGACGAGAACAGACAGACACTGCCCAAATAAGCCAAACCTTTCAAGAATTTTACAAGCAGCTATACTCGGAGGACAAGGGTCAATCAGAAGACATACAAAACAAATTTTTGAACTACGCCAAACAAATTCCTGAAGAAGACAAACAAACATTAGACATCCCACTCACGCTAGGGAACATACAAAATGCGCTTGACACATTTCAAAAGAACAATCTCCAGGACCGGACGGCCTCACTGCCGAGTTCTATCAGAAATTCTTTCACATTCTAGGACCTGTCTTATACAAGGTGTTTACTGAAGCTTTCGACAGAAAAAAATTACCCAACAGTCTAAATCAATCATACATAACACTCATAAAGAAAAACAACGCGGACACAACCCAAGTAAGGAACTACATATCTATCTCATTACTCAACGTAGACTACAAAATCCTAGCAAAATCCCTAACTATGAAACTCAAACCCATCATGAACACACCTATACATGAGGACCAGCAATGCAGTGTCACCGACAGAAACATAAATACACATTTACATTTCCTACGAGATGTTATCCAATACTCTCACGATAGGAATAGCCAGTCAGCAATCTTATTGCTGGACTAGGAGAAGGCTTTCGACAGAGTTTCCCATTCTTTCCTCCAGAAAACCTTGTCAAAATGTAATCTCGGGAACTACATCAGAGACTGGATCAACATTTTATACAACAAACCAGAAAGCAGACTTAATAAACCACACCTTAAGTGAACCAATACTGTTAACCAGATCTGTACGTCAGGGCTACCCACTCTCACCCCTGTTGTATGTGTTAACTCTAGAGCCACTCCTGGAGAGAATCAGACAGGAGACACTAGTCAAAGGAATCTTTATTCCTGGAATGGGAGAGAGGAAGTCGATGGCCTACGCTGACGACACAATCTTCTTCCCCTCCAATATATCCTCTATCAAAAATATTCTAGACATATTTACAGAGTTCGGACAAGGCAGCGGGGCCAAAATAAACATTCAAAAATCACACATAATGGGTTTAGGCAAATGGATCAACAAAACAGACTTCCCATTCACATTAATACAAGTTAACATCATCAAAATATACGGAATTTTATTTACAGCTACGCCTTCAAATAACATCAAAGCAAGATGGCGAAATATAATTGAAAAAATAAAGAACAGACTGGAAATGTGCAAATATAAAACCACCACCATATTCGGCAGAAGTGTCGTAGCCAACACCTGCATCATACCACAGCTCAGATATACAGCAAATATCTTCCCCCTGCCTAAACAGTCACTTAAATAAATAAATTCAATGATTAGAGACTTTATTTTCCGACACACAGTACACAGCATCCAACGGAAAAGCTTGATGCAAGTCAAAAAGAGAGGAGGTATCTTCTTACAAGACATAACAACAAAGATCCAGACACTTAGGATCAAATATGTGGGACAAATCATCCACCAGCCACACAAACACACTCTAGCCCACTACTACGTTGGGCTGAGGCTAATCAAACTTTGTGAATTAAACAACGCACACCCACATCACTTTGGCACTATATCGCTCTTCTACAGACAATGGATACAAAGTGTCACTGGACATGAACATTTAATACACATGAAAACATCAGGCACCTACAAATGTCTGGTCAGGAAACAGGAGCCACCATTACAGGACAGAATAAAGAGAGGATACAAATACTTCATTACTGACTACACACAATCATTTCAAAACCTACACAAGAAAGGAATCACACCAAGTGCACGAGAGATAACATACAGACTATTGTTCAGTATAACACCGACCACACAAGGAGCCGTCCGCAGATCCAACAGACTGATCAGATGTAGACTATGTAGAACACACACACAAGAAACAGAAGAACACATCTTCTTTGAGTGCAAAACTGTTTCTTTAGCCTTAAAACTTTTGACTCAAGAGATAGCAACAAGAACCGCAGAGAAAGTAGACATGTATAGAGCAATAATGTTAAACACCATTCCTCGAACAGAAACAAACAGACATACGCAGTCTATCATCCTCCTTGCTGAGTTTAGACGTCTTGTTTGGTCATGTAGAAATAGGGCCATGTTTGAAATTATAATTTTTACGAAATAAATTTTCCTGTACATCTTCAAACAAAAATTGTTACGGCTTTCATCTAGTTTCTAGTTTTTGTCAACATCCCCACCCCCACCCCCCTTGTGTGGTTAAAAGTTTTAACTTCAGATGTACATATCATACGATTACCGTCATTTCATGTTTTTCGTCCAAGCATGCCTTTTCAATATTTCAGTTCACGGGCAGTCATTCCCAACTCATGTTTTTCACACTGTTCACGTTGTTTACCTGACCATAACCTTCCACTGCGCTCCGGCTGCGTTGACTCGGATACGGGTGATTCGAGCGCATATTTTATTTTCCAGGTACCATGAACGAAAGAGAAGGCCTTAGCCAAACACAAACATTGTACATCACCAGAGAGAAAGATAACGAAGAGAGAGAGTGAGAGAGGGAGAAGGGTCTTGATAGACCAATCACTGAGTCTGAATGACACAAAAAAGGGCGGAAAGGGACATGGCAGCATCAAGCATAAATGCATGCGTGTGTGTGTGCGTCTTGTGGGAGTGTAGGTGAGAGAGAATGTGTGTGTGTGTGTGGGTGGGTGGGTGATACCATTACTATACAACTTTGTTGTAACATTTTATGTACAAAATATTTACTTGATCACACCTCACGCTATCACCTCATGGTTTGTAAAAGCCCACCATCTCATTATTTCTCTCCACGGGCAATCATCAACTCACGTCACTTGTAAATGATTTGTTATTGTTTATTTGAAAGTTTATAAAAAAATTTTTTTTTGACAAAAAGAAGTTTTGAAAAAAAAAAAGTAAACAAAAAATGACCTGGCTCGGTTTGATCTGCCTTTGGAGGTTTGGTGCTTGCTCAATTTGCTTATAAAAAGGAAAAAAAAATAGTCTTGCCTTTTCCAGTATTTCATTTATGTTTTTGATAGTATGTTGTCTTATTTTGCAGCCCATTTTGACTTGAACGAACATGAACTCCAAAACCTCTTTGATGTGTCCAAGACTATTTATCTTGGTCGTTTCTTTATCTGCGCTCATATTGTGTGTACATGCGAAACATTTTCCTGAAGAAGAGATTGACGGGGATATTGACACTGAGTATAGCTCTTTCCTGACACGTGAAGCAAAGCACCAAAGTCCACCAAAAAATCGAATTGCTGACTTTCGTAAAACCCTGGATCGGAAGTTGCGGTGGTTCTTTATCTGTAGGTTGTCTCTCTACTTAGTTGTGTTATATACGACACTATATGCTAGTGAGACTCAGCTTTCACAAAACTAAATGAAAAGAACTTAATAATGAATGTATAAAATATTGTATTTCTATCTATATCAAAGCCATATATCATTACATTTGTGTTATCTGAAATATTATATGAGCCATCAATTCAGAAAGAATAAATCTGCAGCAAAAATATACTAATGACTTGGTTAACAGACGTTAGCAGTGAATACATGTCACTGTACTATGCGCATAAGACATGCCGATATTCAATTTACTAAAAGTATTTATACATGCCACCATATTCACTCACTCACTCACTCACTCACTCACTCACTCACTCACTCACTCACTCACTCACTCACTCTCTCTCACACACACACATACATACATACATATATATATATATATATATATATATATATATATATATATATAATAGAGATGTAGCTATCCATATTAATATACGATTGTGAAAGAAATGAAAGTTGGAAAATGATAATAAAACGTTCAAACAAACAGAAATTTCTAATTAGCACCTTCTGTTGGCAATAAGGACAGTGACGTCAGTAAACAGACAGCACTACCGCCAATATGTAACAAATCCATAATAGTACATGTCACGACGGCGACAACACTGCAGACACACCGTATAGTAAACGTTACCCCTCAGTCTCGTCCTTGCTGTGGTCTTCATTTTCCGATACAGATTTGATACGATGCCTTGTCAGTGCACACTTTCTGCGCGTATGTCTGCCAGCCATGCCGCTGTTCCAACGAACAGATACGAAGAGCATTTCTCGGTCCATATTTACAACAAACAGATCAGGGAAATCAAGGCGATCGAGTGGCTGTTCTAGATATATTATCCAATATTCTCCTGGACATGGATTTCGAGGAGGCTATAACTACAGATCAGGGACATCAAGGCGATCGAGTGGTTGTTCCAGATATATTGTCCAATATTCTCCTAGACATGGAATTCAAGGAATCTATAACTACAGATGAGGTAAGAGAAATCATTGGGCAGGCCAAACTGAGTGCCCTGAGTCCATATGGCACTACCTACATACATATGAAACATATGGGTGACAATATGGCGGTGACAATATGGCGGTGACGATATGGCGGTGACGATAACGGCAGAATATAATCAAAACTTACTAGCAGGAGAGATACCTGCGAAGTGGTTGCATAGATATGCGACACCAAAAATTAAACCCGGTAAGATTCAATCCGAACTGAGCGGCTACCGAATAATTATAATGCAGAATACATTTGGCAAAAATCAGGAAATTATTGTTGCGAAATGATTATCTCATGATTTAGTGGTTCAACGTAAACTCCTGTAACGCTTAGGGGATAGCTACATGACAGAAATATTGTGACTAATGCTTCAGTTCCGCATATGGCACTCATGACGGTTTTCACAGAAAGGCTGAGACAGAGAAAGTCTCTGTATCATCTCTATTCATAATCTTCTATTTACGGATTGTAACACCAATTTCTTTTATAACTTCTTCTATGTTGTCTTTCCTTCTCTGTCTTGGTCTATTTCTTGGTCTTTTTTTACTCATCTTTTGTCCATACACGATATTAGTTTGGCTGTTATCATCCATTCTTTCTAGATGGCTCGACCAGTCTGTTCAGGTTCAAGACATTTTTAATTCTTTGGGATTAAAATAAGCTGTTTAGTGTTCCTTTTAGCTCTCAATTCTCCACTGTTGGTATCCTTTATAAGCCCAAGGATTCTTCTTAGGATCGTATTCTCACAGATCTGCAATTGGTGTTTATCTTTCTTTGTTGTACTGCACGTTTCCCATTCATACATGACGGCTTGTTTTATTATAGTTTTGTAGTCTATTGTTTTGGTGTTTTGGGGAATGATTTTGGATTTTAACAGATGCTGTAAGGCGAAGTATATTTTCTTCCCTATCTGTAACACTGTTTTTAATTTCCTCTCTAACTATGTTGCTTCTGTTGAAGGTTGTGCCTACATATTTGTACCTTTCTGCTTTCCTAATAATCATATCTCCAATATTTATAATCTGGGTCATACCGCCTCTAGTCTTTAGTCAGTGCTGGGATGATCGAATGATTGAACGTACGAGGCTGCATCGCTGTAGATCGGGACATGTCTGCTTCTCCACTCGTTCCTCTACAAACAATGTAGCAATGTAAATTATGTGTATTGAATGTTCTTGTCCCTAACTGACGGTGTGTTCGTCGCCTTCCTTCACAGAAGGTACCTATTCTTCTCTCACTCTGCTTCTCCCTAGTTCTTCATTCTGTGATTGTGGGAGTTGTTCTCACACTCCAAATTCTCATACTTGGCACATTTATCTATAACAGTCCTCAAGATGTCCGTTATGTCTAGTCTCAAAATACTATGTATATTATCAGTCAACCAGTTGCCCCGATCAATACCATGAACTATCGAAAGCCTAGGACAGTACATCCATGTCAGTCATGTAATCCTTGTAGAATCTCACTTAAATCCATCGACGTTTTAATTTACATACCTAGCTTACTTACCTTTTAATGCTCTGGTCGCCTCTAAAATAGTTCGCACTACGGAGGAAGGATTTCTAGCTATGTGGAATTGAACTATTTTCCCTAAAAGGACATAAACATTGCTAAAGATAAAGAGGAGAATACATAATATAATAGTAAAGAGAGGACTGAGGATAGGCACGTATGAGTATCATGATTATATTTACACATGTACCTCGTAATTTTCTGCATAATACTTACGGAAAAAACAACTATTATTTTTGAAAAGTATTCCAAAATTTCAAAAGATAATTAACATTAAATATAGAGATGGAAGAAAACACATTTTTCACTAAAAAAACATAAAAATAGCTACACATAATTTATGATGAAATAGAAAGGAAAAAATAAAGATATATGAAAAAACCAAAAAATAAGGATACATTTAAAAAAAAGAGATAAATGAATGGATAAAACAAACAGATAAAGACAGACAGACAGAAGGACAGGGAGATAGATAGATAGATAGATAGATAGATAGATAGATAGATAGATAGATAGATAGATAGATAGATAGATAGATAGATAGATAGATAGATAGATAGATAGATAGATAGATAGATGGGAAGTCACCAAGTAACTCGCAAATTGAAATATTTTATCATTTTCAGTTATCAAGTAGTATTTAAATATATCATTAGATAATACATCATCCAGCTTTATAATAATTGTATGTAGTGGGGGCTGGGAATTACTTGCGCATGCGCAAAGCAATAACAAAATGGTTACCCAACTGTTAGTGTGTAACAAAGAAGAACAGAGAAGTGTAGTGCGATTTTTGTTGTCTAATTGACATTATAAGAATAAATGGTGAAACAACAACTTGGTTTGACATAAAACAAGGGGTCCGTCAGGGGTGCATATTGTTACCCTACTTATTTAACTTGTATACTGAAAATATAATGAGGAATGTTAGAGAAGATGTAGGCAAAGAATATTACCATGCCATAACAGTTGGAGGTTACGAAATACCAGAGATTAGATATGCTGATGACACAGTATTGCTGTCCACAACACAAGAGAGAATGGAAAAACTAATTATGTCAGTCCGCAAGAACAGCGAAGAGCAGAACCTCTATCTTAATGCAAAGAAAACTAAAGTGATGACAACTGACAAAACAAACAAGGCAACTGAAATATGTATCAATGAGGAAAAACTGGAAGAACTGGAGAGTTTTGAATATCTTGGATCACTACTAACTAATAATGGAGATACAATGAGGGAAATTAAAAGGAGGACATCTATTGCTCTTCAGAAAGTAAAACAAATAAAGAATCTGTGGAGAGGAGCAGACAGAACCACTAAAATAAGATTTTTAAAGGCATGCATCTTTCCCATCGCAACATATGCCTGTGAGACCTGGACACTTAACAAAACAGCTGAGAAACACATAAATGCCTTTGAATGTAAATGCTACAGAAGAGTTCTCCAAATATCGTGGACACAAAAAAGAACAAATATATCTATACTACAAGAGCTTAATATTGAAGAAGGCTGGCTAGTAAAGAGGATTAAAGAGAGAAAACTTAAATATTTTGGACACATTAAACGTCATGATAATTTAGAGAAGACCGTATTGGAAGGATACATAATGGGAAAAAGAAAAAGAGGAAGACCGAGACGAAGATGGCTGCAAGACATCGTTGACGATCTGGAAATGGATGCAGCAGCAGCAGGCCATCTTGCTCACAACCGAGAGGCCTACAGGAGTGCTGTTTGGGAGACAAAGTTCCGCAAGGGACATGCAAAGGAATGAATGAATTGACATTCACTTGAGACATTCATAAGGAAATGATTACAGTTTATACTGAAAAGTGTTTATCACGTAAAGCCGTTCTTAATTGGGTAACATAATTTTCTCAGGGACGCACCGAAATTGTTGACACAGTCCGACTTGGCCGTTCTGTTCAGATATCAACAATAACGACTGCGCAACGTGTGAATGAGATTATCAGAGCTGATAGACGAGTAACGATAGACAATGTAGCAAGTGCAATCTAATGTTCACATGGCTTAGCCTACATAATAACGGAATTGAATTTTCGGAAAGTTTGTTCACAGATCCGAATAATGAACACAAAATGAGCCAGTTTGGTTTGTCATTGCAGCATCTCTGTCATTCCGCATATGAAGGTGAAGACATGCTCCAAAGGATTATAGCTGAAGACGAATCTTTGGTGCACCACTACAAACTCGAATCAAAACGTGCCTCAATGAAATGGAAACACCCGTCATCGCCATGCGCAAAACAATTCAAGATTACGCCTTCTGCGGGGAAGGTTACGCTGACAGTGTTCCGGGACTATCAAGGAGTGTTGTTAACCAATTTCCAGAGGTACGGTGACAGTGTGAATTCTATATCGTACTGTGAAGTTCTGTCGATGCTACGGGTTACAATTCGAAGAAAACGTCATGGTCTGCTGACTAAAGGTGTGCTTCTCCTTCATGACAATGCCAGACCACGTAAGGCTTGGTTAATCGAAGAGAAAATTAGCCATGTGGGTTGGGAAGTTATTGAATATCAATCCTATAGTCTTGTCTTAGCTCCAAGTCATTTTTTTTCACCTGTTTGATCCACTGAAAACCACTTTGGGGCGAGAATATTCTCGAGTGACGAAGAAGTGGAAATAGAAGCAAAAAAAAAATGGTTCAGAAATCGGACTCCGATTTTTACGCCATGGGTACTGCATCACTGATTACATGAAGGGACAAATGTATCAATGTTGGTGGCGATTACGTTGTGAAATAGGTGTTGCATACGTTTTTTGGTAACAGCCATTTGAGATTTACTTAGTGACTTCCTCTCGTAGACAGACAAACAGATAGACAGAGATAGATGAACATTTAAAATTATGAAAATATTTTAATGGATGAATTAATGCATTCTCTCAACACATGCGTTTTCTTTAGTCCGTAAGTTGCTGTCTAAAAAACAATTATCGCTATACATTTAAGAGAGACAGACAGACTGACAAACAAACAACTTATACAGATAGATGGAGAATGTTAACAATGGTACAATTCAAAACTAGAATGTAACATACTTGTACAAAGTAAAATAAAAAATCCTTTCAGTTATGAACTTCCACACTCACATAATTCAAGTCGTGAGAAAAAAAGAAAAAATACATATACAGGAGGATAGATAAATAGATATACAGACAGACAGAGAGACAGAGAGACAGACAGACAGACAGACAGATAGATAGATAGATAGATAGATAGATAGATAGATAGATAGATAGATAGATAGATAGATAGATAGATAGATAGATAGATAGATAGATAGATAGATAGATAGATAGATAGATAGATAAATAGATAGATAGATAGATAGATAGATATAGATACATAGATAGATAGAAATGAACATTTAAAACGATTAAAATATTTTTATTTAATGAATTAATTCATTCTTTCTACATGTACATTTTCTTTAGCTCGTAAGCTTCTCTCTAAAACAACATATTCTAGCTATACATATACAGAGAGATAGACAAACTGACAGATAGTTAACTTATACATATATATAGGGAAGGTTACGAACAGTACAATTTCAGAATTCGAATTTAACATACTTGAACAATGTCAAGTAAAACATCCTTCCAGTTATGGACTTGAACAATGTCAAGTAAAACATCCTTCCAGTTATGGAATCCCACACTCACATTGAAAATATTATAACAACAGGGAAAAATAGAAGGAAGAAGATCAAGAGGAAGACAGAGAGAAATGATACTGGACAGTCTGATGGGATAGTCTGAGAGATGATCACCAACTGAACTGATGGCCTGAATGAAGGATCGGGTACTCTGGAGAAGCATAATAGCCAACGCCAGTCGGCACGGCACTTGATGATGATGATGATGATGATGATGAATAATGACGATTATGACACTCACATAATTCAAGTCGGCAGAAAAAAAATAGATAGGTAGATAGATAGATAGATAGATAGATAGATAGATAGATAGATAGATAGATAGATAGATAGATAGATAGATAGATAGATAGATAGATGATCACGATTAATATGTATTTTAGTGGATAATGTATGCATTCTTACTAATGTTAACTATTCTTTAGCTCGTAAGTTTCTTTCTAAAAATACCATATTCTAATTATACATTCCCTAACATATAGACAAACTGACAGACAGACAACCTATACAGAGAAATGATGAATGATACAATTAGTACAATTCAAATTTACCTATATATAGTACCGTGTCAGAGAGAGATAATTATTGATGTTAACACCCACATAATTCAAATCGTCAGGTAAAAAAAAAACAATAGATAGATAAACATAGAAAGACAGACAGACAGACAGATAGATAGATAGATAGATAGATAGATAGATAGATAGATTGATAGATAGATAGATAGATAGATAGATAGATAGATAGATAGATAGATAGATAGATAGATAGATAGATTGATAGATAGATAGATAGATAGATAGATAGATAGATAGATAGATAGATAGATAGATAGATAGACTACGGCTAATAGTTTTAAATAAAACGAATTCACGTATTCTTCTACTTTTGCCTTTACTTTAGCACGTAAGCTTTTTTCAAACAAAAATATATTCGAACCATAAACATATAGACACATAGACAAACTGACAAACATACACCTCATTTAGATTGATGGTGATACTTCTAATATAACAACTCTCATTCTGTTCCTAATCTCATCGTGTAACAATAATTATCACTCTAACGCTCTCTCTCTCTCTCTCTCTCTCTCTCTCTCTCTCTTTGAACCTTTTATATACCTTACAAAATCTTCCTAATTTTCCTGAATATTCCAGCATGACAAACTATATTCAGATGAATTTACGTTTTAGGATACTTAAGTTTCTAAAACAATTTCCTTACGAATAAAAATGAACTACTAAATTTAGACTATTGTGTCAACACAGACATCCCATCGTTGACACATTAAAAAAACTTTCCCTAAATAAACTCAGAAAACTTCCGTGAAGTTTACGCTACCTCTCAAAGTTGATTGAGCCGATCTATTGTAAGTTCAGATGGGGCGTGAGATAAAAAAGTCCTATGCTATTAATACAACAAACACGGGACATAATCATGTATATTAACTAGTAAAGTTAACTACGTCCCTTACAATATACATTCACATGTAGGTAGACAGACAGACGGACGGACAGACGATGGGGGGACAGACAGGTAGGCAGGCAGACAGGCAGATAGATAGATAGATAGATAGATAGATAGATAGATAAATAGATAGATAGATAGATAGATGTTCATATTAACAAATATAAGGAATTAACACATTCTTTTTACGTTTGTCTTTAGCTCGTAAGCTTCTTTCAAACAAAAAACATACTCGAAATATACACATATAGACAAGTAGACAAACTGATAGATAGACAACTTGTACATATTGATGGTGAATAGTGACAATAGTACAATGTAAAAGTCAATTATAAATTACTTGTACACTTACATCTTACATCCTTCCGTGCCGTTAAACCTCATATAAGACCCGCATTGTAGTTCGCCAAGATGTCCTGTCTTCGGCGAGTTTTTCATTCTCATCAAGTGATGTTATTCCCACTGAATTGGCTTCTCTTAACAATGTCCTCTTTAGAGTTTCACGTGGTCAACCTCTTTTTCTTCGGACTGTTGTGTTCCATTTGATAGCTTGTTAGGGGATTCTCTGATTGTTTCTTCTCCTCACATGACCGCTATATGTCCATCTTCTTTTTTTTTTTGATCGACCATGAGATAGGTTTTTGTTTGCTCATCTGTCTGATCTCTGTATTGTACTTGAATTCATTCCACTTTATACCGATTATTTTACTTAGGCATTTGTTTTCGAAAGAATCTAATTTCTTGTATATTTCTTTAGTTGGTTTCCAGCTTATAACTTGTGAATGACATACGCTCTCAAAATTCTTAAAGGTTAAATTTGCTTTGGCAATTAGAGTTATAGCATTTTTTCTGGTGTCTCCATTGTAGTCTATATAGCTGCCGAGATATGCAAAATGGTTTACTTCTTCAACAGCTGTTCCTCTAGCAAAATCAAGATCTTCTAGTTGGGTCTCATACCCAATCAATGAATGTTTTACTGTTGTAACATTTTGTTCATTAAGAATCATCATCATCAGGTGCCGTGTCCACTGGCGGTGGCTATTATGCTTCTCCATAGTACACGATCCTTCATGCAGGCCATCACCTCAGTTGGTGATCTCCTCTCACACCATCCCGTCAGAATGTCCAGTATCATTTCTCTTGGTCTTCCTCTTGATCTTCTTCCTTCTATGTTCCCTGTTGTTATAATATTTTCCATGCCCCCTATATTTTTCGATGTCGGTGTTATCTTTTCCTACCTTATCGTAAAAATCTCCCATGACAACTAAGATGTCGTCTTTAGGAACTTTGTTAAGAAGTTGTTGTAGCTGGTGATAGAAAGTTTCTTTGATTTCGTCATCTGTACCGTTCGTGCATGTCATTGTATGCTTGTCATTCTTCCGTGTCTTATTTGGAATCGAGCTCTTAATATATGACTGCTCACTGGCTCCCATTCTGTAAGGCCCTTTGCTGCCGCAGTTGACATAATTATACTTACTTCTGCATGATATTTCCCATCGTCTCTACCTGAATGTATGATTATCTTTCGGTTTTCGGCCGATCTTTTCCCTGCTTCTGGCCATCACATTTCACTGATGCCCATTTCTTAGATTACCTGAGCAGTTTTCGACGGTGCAGCCATAGTTCTTATATTCCAGAATCCGATCTTTTGCACATATTTGGGGTCGAATAATGTGTTCGCTTGGCTACTCTGAGTTGGTATCCTCGATGCTCTATTGAATTTGATGCGAATTTCCGTAACGGTTGGTTTGTTCCCCATCTCTAGATGAGTCTCGGGATAATGTTATTGGCCTTATGCCTCACGCTTTATGATATGCGTCGACGCAAAAGATTCATACGGAAGTATGTCAGCTGAAGCGGTAAAAATCTTCCGCCATCTTTTACGTCACCCTTTTTGTCAATAATAAAACAAATATAATATAATTCTAGTCGTCACAAAATAGAACTATATAAAGTAGTCTTTCACTGTATTTTCCAAACCCTAACATAAAACATGTGGTTTGCCCACACACTGTACTGTACTGTGGTAGCATGTGTGTGTGCCTGTGGCTAACTTTCTAGAACAAGTGAACACTACGTTCACTATTACAACGTCACTATTCACACTTCAGATTTACTTTTCTTCTACACAACTGACACAACAGACGTCATATTATTATACACAATGTGACAACGAACACCCAGGAGGACAACGACTACTTTTCCGTACATGAACATGACCCTTTACATGGAATTAACTAACTCACCACCACAGTTGATACTCCTCATGAATCCAATTATCACATGATTCAAGAAGTACAAAAGAATCACAATGATTTACTGATGAAATCCCATTTGTTCAACGTGTTTTGTAAATAGATGTAGTGTGTAACAGATGGAAACAATTAACACTTGACTATAAAATGGTCCGGGTGATTATCGTCGCATGGGACTCTCACTAGCATATAACGTAACAAACGGCATGCCTTATATACACTAAAAATTTCCAACGCAGTCTTCCAAAACAGAATCACATGTTTGTCCTAAAAAGGACATTCAACAAGAACACTACATACATAACTTCACAACCTTGTTTCATAAAAAGGGCAATTATTAACATAAACTACATTACAACTAACAGAGGTACAATTTCTCTGAATACAAGCGACACTACTTCTGAACTACATTTACACTGCCACTCTGCTACTGCTAAGATAATCAATCTCATACTCATCCTAATCTCATTATACAATAATAATTATAACGCTTACTCTATCTCTGTTTCTGTCTCTCTCTATCTCTCTCTGTCTCTCTCTGTCTCTGTTTATGTCTCTCTCTGTCTCTCTCTGTTTCACTTTCTGTCTCTCTCTGTCTCTGTCTCACTCTATGTCTCTCTCTGTCTCTCTCTGTCTTTGTCTCTTTATCTGTCTCTGTCTCTCTCTGTCTCCTTTCTGTCTCTGTCTCTCTCTCTCTCTGAACCATAAAAATTGTATGCAAAATTAAGGCGAGCTCAACGAGGACGGAAACCTCGCGTAGAGCAAAAGGGCAAAAGCTCGCTTGATTTTGATTCTCAGTACGAATACAGACCGTGAAAGCGTGGCCTATCGATCCTTTTGACTTTAAGAGTTTTAAGCAAGAGGTGTCAGAAAAGTTACCACAGGAATAACTGGCTTGTGGCAGCCAAGCGTTCATAGCGACGTTGCTTTTTGATCCTTCGATGTCGGCTCTTCCTATCATTGCCAAGCAGAATTCGCCAAGCGTTGGGTTGTTCACCCACTAATAGGGAACGTGAGCTGGGTTTAGACCGTCGTGAGACAGGTTAGTTTTACCCTACTGATGACAGGTCGTTGCTACGGTAATCCTGCTCAGTACGAGAGGAACCGCAGGTTCAGACATTTGGTTCACGTGCTTGGCTGATAAGCCAATGGTGCGAGGCTACCATCTGAGGGATTATGGCTGAACGCCTCTAAGTCAGAATCCCGCCCGGATATGCGACGATAATTTTAGCACCACTGCGTCGGGAGGCAACGATATGGTCGGGATTCGGGCGCAAGCTCCGGCCCGGCCTGGTCGAGCCGCAGCAAGAGGTCTCTGCCGTCCCGCCGATCAGTGCGGGCGGGGGCCTGTCCGATATTCACCCCATGCGGCGTGGAGGTGTGAAATAATTTGTAGACGACTTAGTTCTCGGTCGGGGTGTCGTAATCAGTAGAGCAGTCACCTCACTGCGAAGTGTTGAGACTCAGCCTTGGACCAGGAGATTTGTTCGCTAACAGACGGACAACTTTATCTCCGCAAATGGTCCTTCGTCTCGAGATCTCTGCGGGCGGCGGCGGCGAATGCAAAGGCGAAATACTTCTTGCAAAGCTTAGCAGGTTCGACTCCTGCCCCGGGTTGCTGTGCGGCGCCGATGGGAAAAGGTGGTGGAAAGTGAAGTTTAACCTGGTATGTCCAGTAGTATCGCTACGAGAGCTATACCACGGCACCTCTGCTCTAGAGGCCGCCCACGTCCGAAATACGCCTACACTGGTGAAATATGCCTAAACCGGCACACACCAGGGGTGGAACTTGATGGCTAGACATGTCATGCCACCTTAGGTCTAGAGATCGGTAACGCCTGATATACACCCATACTGGTGAATTTTGCCTAAACCGGCTCATACCAGGGGTGAATCTTGAAGGCTATGCATGTCACAGTACCTCTGCTCTAGAGGACGGTCTCGTCCCAAACACGCCCATACTGGGATAATGCCTAAACCGGCTCAACCCAGGGGTAGAAGTCACTAGTGGCGAGGATTCGTCCTTCTGGATAAAAGCTCCATCCTGGTCACAACTAGGAAGGGTAGCGGCCACGACCGCAAAATGCTGAAGTCGGAAACACTGGACCAGGGAAGTCTAGATAGGCAACCACCTCTCACCCGGCGGGGATGTTTGCGTATCCTAATCACGCTGAGGTTTTCCGGTGAGAAAGTCCAACTCTGGACTGGATGGGCAACCACCTCTCACCCGGCGGTGATACACGGGTATCTCAAAACACGTCGAGGTTTTCCGGTGAGAAGGTCCAACTCTGGCCTGGGTGGGCTACCGCCTCTCACCCAGCGGGGATGCACTGATATCCTAAACACGCCGAGGTCTTCCGGTGAGAAAGTCCAACCCTAGACTAAACTGGTGCAATGAAAACCACGGTGTCACGCAATCCCGCTTCCGAGACCCACCAAGAATACAGGCTAAAGCCCTGTGATACTCTGAACCTCTTGTGGTCCCCTCGTGGATCTCGTGTGGTCTTTTCGGGAACCACACAGGGGACCACGGGACCTAACGAGGACCACAGGCGTGAATTCAGTAGGATCACAGTGCGGTTTTGGTGGTAGAAGCGAACTAAGAAGAAGAAGAAGAAGTATGCAAAATCTTTCTCAGTTTCCTGAATATTCCATTATGAAAAAACATATATTCTCACGAATTTACTTGTTATGATAAACTAAAGCTTCTAAAACAAACAATTTCCTAGCAACAGTTAAGATTTACTTTTCTTCTACACAATTGACACAACAGACGTCATATTATTATACACAATGTGACAACGAACACCTAGGAGGACAACCACTCCACAACTAAATTTAGACTCTTGTATCAACACATCATGTACACAAATAAAGAACAAATATATCCTTACTACAAGAACTCAATATTGATGAAAGTTGGCTAGTACAGATAATTAAAAAGAAAAAAACTTAAATATTTTGGAAAGATTAAACATCATGATAATCTAGAGAAGACCGTCTCGGAAGTGTACACAATGGGCAAAAGAAAGAGAGGAAGACCAAGGCGAAGATGGCTGCAAGACATCGTTGATGATTTGCAAATAGATGCATCAGCAGCAGGCCATCTTGCTCACAAACGAGAGGCCTACAGGAGTGCTGTTAGGAAGACAAAGTTCCACAAGGGACATGCAATGAATGAATGAATGAATGAATGAATGTGTCAACACATACATTCCAACGTTGACACATAAAACTTTTTAAAATAATCCCATGAGATTAACGCTACCTATGACAGTTACTTGAATTAACTTCGTATAATTTCAAGTGGAACACGAGCTAAACAAATGTTAATAATTTAATACTACACTTAAGGGACATAATCAAGTAGCAAAACAAGTAAAGCTAATTACTTCCGTTACAATATACGTTCACAGATAGATAGATAGATAGATAGATAGATAGATAGATAGATAGATAGATAGATAGATAAAACTAACACTATTAACATATTTTTATTTGATGAATTAATGCATTTTTTTCTTCTTTTGCTTTTTCCTTAGCCCGTGAGTTTTTTTTTCTCTGAAAACACATTCCAGCTATTCCTCTATAGACAGACAGACATTCAGGCGACTTGTACAGAGAGATAGTGAATGATATTAATAGTATATATTTTAAAAAAGTACCTGCACACTGTCAAATAATGTTTCTGTCAGTTATGGACTCCCACGCAAACATAATTGAAGGCGTCAGAAAAAAGAACAACAGTCAGACAGACAGACAGACAGACAAATAAATAGATCACGGTTAATATTTTTTTTTAAAACGCATTCTTTCTACTTTTGACTTTACTTTAGCTCGTAAGCGTCTTTCAAACAAAACCTATTCGAAATATACAATTTTATATATAGGGAGGTAGACAAACTGACAGAGAGAGAACTTATACAGATAGATGAGGCATGGAGTAAATAGTACAATGTAAAACTCAATTATAAAGTACTCGTACACTATCAAATAACAAAACAAATATAACACTCACATAATTCAGTTGGTCAAAAAAAGTATTATGTATTCTTTCATATTGGTCATATTGTATTTACTACACACTAACATAAATCAAGTGGTTTGAACACACATTGCACTGTACTATAGTAGTATGCGTGTGTCTGTGGCTAACTATTTTGAACTAGGGAACTCTTCATTCACTATTCAACGCCACTATTTACAGTTCAGACTTACGTTACTAGTGCACAAGTGACACAACAGACGTATTATTATCACTAATCACCGTGTGACAATGGAAACCCAGGAGGACAACCACTACTTTTTCGTACATGAACATGGCCATTATTTGTGTAATTAACTCACTCAACATCACAGCTGACACTTAACATGAATCCAATTATCACAGGATCCAAGAAGTATAAAAAGTCATAACAGTTTGCTGATGAAACCCCATTTGTTAAATGCATGTTGAAAATGGATGTAGAGTGTAACTGATGGAAACAATTAACATGAGGATATAAAATGGCCCGGGTGATTAGCGTCGTTATTGGACCCTCAATAGCATTTAACATAAAAAACAACATACTCACATACACTAAAAACCTCAACTAGAGTCTTTCACCACATAATCACATTTATGTCTTTAAAAGGACAATTATTTCAACGTTACATAAATATTTTTACAGTACTGTATCATAAAAAGAGAATCATTAACAAAAGCTGCATTTCAACTAACAGAAGTACAACATCTATGAACCAAACTGAAACTACTCCTGAACTACATTTACACTGTTACTATGATACTTCTTATGTAACCACTCTCATCCTAATCCTAATCTCATCATATATTAATAATTTTCACTCTGACTATCTCTCTCTCTCTCTCTTTCTCTCTCTCTCTCTCTCAGCCTTCAATATTCCTGATATAATCTTCTTAAGTTCCTGAATATTCCATCACGAAAAGCTACACACACGTAAATTCAAATATTAGGATAAACTTTTTCTAAAACAATTTCCTAACAACTAAAACTCTACTACTAAATTAAGAATGTTGTGTCAACACAGACATTTTAACGTTGACACATAGAAAACGGTCCCTAACTAAACTCCGAATAATCAAGTGAAACTTACGCGACCTTTCAATGTTACCTTATCTCACATCTTATAATTGCACTTGGGACGTCAGTTTAAAAAAATCCTAATCAAGCAATACCCATAATGGGGACATAATCAAGTAGATTACTTACTAAAGTTAATTACTTTCCTTACAATATACTTTCACAGACAAACCGACAGTCAGATTGACAGAAGGACAGACAGACATACAAATAGATAGATAGATAGATAGACAGATAAATAGACATATAAATAGACAGACAGATAAACAGACATATAGGTAGATAGATAGATAGATAGATAGATAGATAGATAGATAGATAGATAGATATATAGATAGATAGATAGATAGATAGATAGATAGATAGATAGATAGATAGATAGATAGATAGATAGACAGATCACGGTTAATATTTTTAAATATAAGGAATTAGCACATTTTTTCTACGTTTGTCTTTATTTTAGCTCGTAAGCTTCTTTCAAACAAAAACATATTCGAAATATTCACATATAGGCAGGTAGACAAACTGATAGATAGACAGCTTATATAGGTGGATGATGAATTGTGCCAAAAGTATAATGCAACATTCAATTATAAACTACTAGTGCACTATTAAATAACAAAACAAAAACTGCACTCACATAATTCAAGTCGTCAAAAAAGACCTATATAAAGTAGTCTTTAGAATTGGTTTATTACTGTATTTACTACAAACTATCAAACACGTGGTTTGCACACACACTGTACTGTAGTGTGGAAGTATGTGTGTGTCTGTGGCTAAATTTCTGGAACTAGTGAACTCTTCATTCACTATTACAACGTTACTATTCACAGTTCAGATTTACTTTTCTTCTACATAAGTGACACAACAGACGTCATATTATTATACACAACGAGCACCCAGGAGGACAACCACTACTTTTCCGTACATGAACATGACCATTTTCATTTAATTAACTCACTCAACACCACAGCTGACACACGAATTAAATTATAACATTATTAAAGAAATACAAAACAATCACAACAGTTTACTGATTAAATCACGTTTGTTAAATGTGTTTTGTAAATGGGTGTAGTGTGTAACTGAGTAACTGATGGAAACAATTAACATGAGAATATAAAATGTTCAGGGCGATTAGTGTCGCTGTGGGTCCTTCACTAGCACTCAACATCAAAATCAACATACATTATAAACATTAAAACCTCAAATACAGTATTCTAACACAGAGTAACATTTTTTTTCAAAAAAGAACATTCAACTACAAAACTACATAATTAACTGTACAACTTTGTATCATAAAAAGAACAATCATTAACAAAAACTACATTTCAACTAACAGAAGCATAACCTCTCTGAATACAAATAAAACTACTTTGAACTACATTTACACTGTAACTATGACACTTCTAATACAATCACTCTTATCCTTATCCTAATCTCATTCTATAATAATAATTACCACTTAGACTCTGTCTCTCTCTCTCTCTCTATCTCTCTCTCTCTCCACACACACACACTCTCTCTCTCTTTCTTTCTCTCTGAGCATTACATTTTCCTTACAAAATAATAATAATTTTCCTGAATATTCCATCATGAAAAACTATATTCACTTGAATTTGTCTGTTAGGATAAACTCACATTTCTAAACCAAACATTTTCCTAACAACTAAAACACTACAACTAAATTTAGACTAGTGTGTCAACACAGACATTCCAAAGGTGACACCTAAAAAATGTTTTCCTAAATAAACTCAGAAAAATCCTGTGAAATATATGCTACCTCTCAAAGTTACTTGCGTTGACTCCTGATAATTTCACGTGGGACATGAAATAAACAAAAATCTAAAAAAATTACTATTACTAACAACGGATATAATCAGGTAGCTTAGCTAGTAAAAGTAATTGCTTCCCTTACAAAATACTTTCACAGAAAGATAGATAGATAGATAGATAGATAGATAGATAGATAGATAGATAGATAGATAGATAGATAGATAGATAGATAGATAGATAAAACTAGCACGACTAATATATCTTTATTAGATGACTTAATGTATTTTTTCTACTTATGTCTTTTATTTAGCACGTATGTTTCTTTCTAAAAAAAAGCATATTCTAGTTTTACCTCTACAGACAGATAGACAAACGGACATAGAGAAAATATATACAGAGAAATGATGAATGATAAGAATAGTACAATTACAAAGCTGGAATATAAAGTGCTTTTACACTGTCAAATAATAAATCCTTCCAGTAATGATCTCCCACACTCATATATTTCAAGTCGTCAGAAAAAAGAATAGATAGATAGATAGATAGATAGATAGATAGATAGATAGATAGATAGATAGATATAGATAGATAGATAGATAGATAGATAGATAGATAGATAGATAGATAGATAGATAGATAGATAGATAGATAGATAGATAGATAGATAGATAGATAGATAGATGATCACTATTAATATATTTTATTGGATGAATTAATGGATTCTATCTATTGTTACCTTGTCCTTAGCTTGTAAGTTTATTTCTAAAAAAAAACAAATTCTAGTTAAACCTGTACAGACAAATAGACACATTGTAAGGCAGACAAATTATACAGAGTGATGGTGAATGATTCAGTTAGTAAAATTCCAAAGTTCTTTTACAAAGTATATGCACACTGTCCAGTTAAAGATTATTCCAGTTAAATGTTCCGGTACTCACATAATTCAGGTCGTCAGAAACAATAACAACAGCAGACAGACAGACAGACATATAGATAGATAGATAGATAGATAGATAGATAGATAGATAGATAGATAGATAGATAGATAGATAGATAGATAGATGACGGGTAAAATATTTAAATAGATGAATTAACGCATTCTTTCTTCTTTCGCTTTACTGTAGTTTGTAAGCTTCTTTCAAACAAAAACATATTGGAACTATAAACCTGTAGGCAGATAGCTATAATGATCTATAAAGATAAATGGTGAATAGTGTCACTACTACAGTGCAAAAGCTTAATTATAACGTATTCGTACACTGTCAAAGAAAAAGCACAAATAACACTCACATAGTTCAAGTCGTCAACAATACTATACAGTCTTCTCTATTGGTCTTATTAGTTTATTAACTACACCATAACATAAACTACGTAGTTTGCCCAAACACTGTACTGTACTGTGGTAGTAGAAGTACTGTCTACTTATCTTCAACTAATGAACTCTTCATTTACTACTACAATTATTTGCATTGCAGATTTACATTACGACTACACAAGTGACACAACAGTCGTCATATTATTATACACTGTGTGACAACGAAAACCCAGGAGGACAACCACTACATTTCCGGACATAAATATGATCTTATCATATATCCTTCTTATATCCTTTAAACGTCAAATAGGGCTCGCAGCGTAGTTAGTCATATTGTCCTCTTTTCGGCGAGCTTTTCAACCTCATCAAGGGATTTACGTCTATTATTTTGGCCTCTCTCAACAATGACCTCTTCAGAGTTTCGCGTGGTCTGCCTCTTTTTCTTTGGCCTGTTGTGTTCCACTTGATAGCTTGTTTTGATATTCTCTGATCGTTTATTCTCATCACGTGACCAACATATGTTCATCTCTTTTTCCTGAACACCCATAAGACTGGTTGTTGTTCAGTCATCTTCTTATCTCTGTATTGTTCTTTAATTCGTTCCACTCGTTTATTTTCCTTAGACATGTATTTTCATAAGAGTCTAATTTCTTGTCTATTTCTTTAGTTGTTTTCCAGCTTTCACATGTATAAATGAAGGTGGATATTACATTTGAATTGAATAATCTTAACTTGGCTTTTGTGCTTATAACTTTTGAATGCCATATGTTCTCAAGATTGTTTAAGTTCGATGATGTGTTTGGAATTCTAATTTTAACTTTCTTTCTGGTGTCACCATCCTGCTTTATGTTGCTGCCAAGGTTTCCAAATTGACTGACTGTTTCAACAACTGTCTCTTCTATGTGTATTTTTCCATTTTGATTAATGGGAACTTTCATCATTTTTGTTTTGTCCTTGTTAATTTCAAGTCCTATTTTGCTAGCCAGGGAAGACAGGATATCTGTTTTTTTCTGACATGGAATTCACATTGTTACTGATAAGAGTTATGTCATCAGCAAAATCAATATCTTCTATTTGGGTCCCATGTACCCAGCCATTATATGTGTTACCTGTGCAGCATTTTTTCATTATGACGCCTATTGCAATTCCAAAAAGCAAAGGAGACAGTATACATCCTTGTTTCAATCTGGAACCATTCACTCATCCCTTCTTCTGTCTTGACTGCACAAACATATCCATTGTAGAGGTCCTTAATGATCTTGAGAATTTTAGAATGTATTCCATATAGACTTAAATGTCTTTTTAATGTATTTTAAGTTCAGTATCAATAGTTTCTACTTTTCAATTTGTTCTTCAAGTATTATTCTTAGAGTAAAGATCTGGTCAATACAATTTCTCCCTTTTCGAAATCCTGCTTGTTTTTTATCTCACTGCGGTATCCACTATTTCTTAAATCTATTCAAAATGACTTTGCAAAATACTTTTGACACAACTGGTACTAAGGTTACTCCTCTCCAATTGTTACAGTCACTAAGGTTGCCATTTTTGGTATATTAATAATGGTTACTTTCGTCCATGAATATGAGTCTTTACATGTAATTAACTCACTCAACTCCAAACCTGACACTCAACATGAATCTAGTTATAAGAGGATTCAATAAGTACAACAAATCACAACAGTTTACTGAGGAATTACCATTTGTTAAATGCGTGTTGTAAATGGATGTAGTGTGTAACTGATGGAAACAATTAACAAGAGAATATAAAATGGTCCGGGCGATTACTGTCGTCATGTTACCTTCACTAGCATTTAACATAAAATACAATATACCTTATATGCACTAAAAACCTCCAACACAGAATTACATTTTTATATTAAATGGACAATAAACTACAACACTACGTACATAACTTTGCAACCTTGTATCATAAAAGTGACAATCATTGACAAAAACAACATTTTAACTAACATAGGTACATTCTCTCTGAACACAACTGAAACTAGATTTAAACTACATTTGCGATGTTACTCTAATACCTCTAACATAATCACCTTATTCTAATCCTAATCTCATCCTATAATAATAATTATACTGATTCTCTCTCTCTTTCTCTCTCTCTCTCTCTCCCTGAACCTTAAATATTCCCTACAAAATGGTGAAAACACCGTTATTAAAAATATATTCAAGTGAATTTACTTGTTAGGATAAACTTTATTTTATACAACAGTTTCCTAGCAACTAAAACTCTACAACTAAATTTAGACGGATGTGTCAAGACAGACATTCCAACCTTGACACATAAACACTTTTTCCCTAAATAAACTCAGACTAACCCAGTGAAACTGACGCTACCTTTCACTGTTCATAATTTTACGTGGGGCATAAGCTAACAAAATCCTTACCTATTAATACTACATACAAGGGACGTAATTAAGTAGCTTAACAAGAAACGTTAATTTCTTCCAGTATAATATACTTTCACATATAGATATATAGATAGATAGATAGACAGACAGACAGACAGACAGACAGACAGACAGATAGATAGATAGATAGATAGATAGATAGATAGATAGATAGATAGATAGATAGATAGATAGATAGATAGATAGATAGATAGATAGATATCTTTTGAGTAGATCAATTAACGGATTCTTTATAATTTTGCTTTTACTTTAGATCGTAAGCTTCTTCTAAACAAAAAATATTCCAACTATAAACATGTAGACAGATAGACAAACTAATAGACACACAACTAATACAGACTAAATGGTGCCAAAAGTAGAATTGTAAAAAATAAAATAGAGAATTACATGAAAACGTTCCAGTTTTCCACTGCCACACTGTCATAATTCATGTCGTCAACAAAAAAGAACCATAGACAGACAGACAGACGGACAGGCATACAGACAGACTGACAGCTAGGTAGACAGACAGACAGACAGACAGACAGACAGATAGATAGATAGACAAATAGATAGATAGATGATAGATAGATAGATAGATAGATAGATAGATAGATAGATATAGATAGATAGATAGATAGATAGATAGATAGATAGATAGATAGATAGTTTTGAATAGGAGAAGTAACGTATTCTTTCTACTTTACCTTAACATTAGGTCGTAAGCTTCTTTCAAACAAAAACATATTCGAACTACACACCTTTAGACGGAGACTCACATTAACAGATTGACAACCTATACAGGCAGATGATGAATGGTGCCAGTAGTACAATGCAAAAGCTAAATTATAAGTTACTCTTACACTATCAAATAACAAAACGAAAATAACACCTAATGCACGCCATAAAAAAAAAGAACTATAGAAAGTAATCTTTCGTAGTGGTCTTGTTAGTGAATTTACACATTAGCATAAACACGTGGTTTGCCTACACACTGTACGGTACTGTGGTAGTATTGTTTGTCCGTGGCTAACTATCTTGAAATCGATGAATTCTTAATTCACTATTATAACGTCACTATTTACAGTGCAGATTTATCTTAGTACTACACAAGTGACATATCATACGTCACATTATTATTCACGGTGTGACAAGGAAACCCAAAGAGGACAACCACTTCATTTCCCTACACGAACAGTTACATGTAATTAATTCTCTCCACACCACACTTGACACTCAGCATGAATTCAGTTGTTCACACAATTCAACAACAAAAGTATTCACAACAAGCTACTGATGAATTTCCATGTGTTAATTCCGTGTTGTAAATGAATGCGGTGTATAACTGATGAAAACAGTTAACATGAGGATATAAATGGCCCCGGCGATTAGCGTCGCCATGTGACCCTCACCAGCATTTAACATAAAAAACAACATTTTAACTAACATAGGTACATTCTCTCTGAACACAACTGAAACTAGATTTAAACTACATTTGCGATGTTACTCTAATACCTCTAACATAATCACCTTATTCTAATCCTAATCTCATCCTAATAATAATTATACTGATCTCTCTTTCTCTCTCTCTCTCTCTCTGAACCTTAAATATTCCCTACAAAATCTTGAAAGCACCGTTATTAAAAATATATATTCAAGTGAATTTACTTGTTAGGATAAACTTTATTTTCTAAAACAGTTTCCTAGCAACTAAAACTCTACAACTAAATTTAGACGGATGTGTCAAGACATATATTCCAACATTGACACATAAACACTTTTTCCCTAAATAAACTCAGACTAACCCAGTGAAACTGACGCTACCTTTCACTGTTCATAATTTTACGTGGTGCATAAGCTAACAAAATCCTTACCTATTAATACTACATACAAGGGACATAATTAAGTAGCTTAACAAGAAACGTTAATTTCTTCCAGTACAATATACTTTCACATATAGGTATATAGATAGACAGACAGACAGACAGACAGATAGATTGATAGATAGATAGAAAGATAGATAGATAGATAGATAGATAGATAGATAGATAGATAGATAGATAGATAGATAGATAGATAGATATATTGATGTAGATAGATATATAGATAGATGGATAGATAGACAGACAGACAGACAGATAGATAGATAGATAGATAGATACATACATACATACATACATACATACATACATACATACATACATATATACATACATGCTTACATACATACATACATAATACATACATGCTTACATACATACATACATAATACATACATGCTTACATACATACATACATACATACATACATACATACATACATACATACATAGGTAGATAGATAGATATCTTTTGAGTAGATCAATTAACGGATTCTTTCTAATTTTTCCTTTACTTTAGATCGTAAGCTTATTCTAAACAAAAAATATTCCAACTATAAACATGTAGACAGATAGACAAACTAATAGACACACAACTAATACAGACTAAATGGTGCCAAAAGTAGAATTTTAAAAAAATAAAATAGAAAATTACATGAAAACGTTCCAGTTTTCCACTGCCACACTGTCATAATTCATGTCGTCAACAAAAAAGAACCATAGACAGACAGACAGACGGACAGGCATACAGACAGACTGACAGCTAGGTAGACAGACAGACAGACAGACAGACAGATAGATAGATAGACAAATAGATAGATAGATAGATAGATAGATAGATAGATAGATAGATAGATAGATAGATAGATAGATAGATAGATAGATAGATAGATAGATAGATAGATAGTTTTGAATAGGAGAAGTAACGTATTCTTTCTACTTTACCTTAACATTAGGTCGTAAGCTTCTTTCAAACAAAAACATATTCGAACTACACACCTTTAGACGGAGACTCACATTAACAGATTGACAACCTATACAGGCAGATGATGAATGGTGCCAGTAGTACAATGCAAAAGCTAAATTATAAGTTACTCTTACACTATCAAATAACAAAACGAAAATAACACCTAATGCACGCCATAAAAAAAAAGAACTATAGAAAGTAATCTTTCGTAGTGGTCTTGTTAGTGAATTTACACATTAGCATAAACACGTGGTTTGCCTACACACTGTACGGTACTGTGGTAGTATTGTTTGTCCGTGGCTAACTATCTTGAAATCGATGAATTCTTAATTCACTATTATAACGTCACTATTTACAGTGCAGATTTATCTTAGTACTACACAAGTGACATATCATACGTCACATTATTATTCACGGTGTGACAAGGAAACCCAAAGAGGACAACCACTTCATTTCCCTACACGAACAGTTACATGTAATTAATTCTCTCCACACCACACTTGACACTCAGCATGAATTCAGTTGTTCACACAATTCAACAACAAAAGTATTCACAACAAGCTACTGATGAATTTCCATGTGTTAATTCCGTGTTGTAAATGAATGCGGTGTATAACTGATGAAAACAGTTAACATGAGGATATAAAATGGCCCCGGCGATTAGCGTCGCCATGTGACCCTCACCAGCATTTAACATAAAAAAGAACTTATACACACTAAAGACCTCCAACACAGAATCACATTTTTGTTCCAAAAAGGACAATCAACTACAACACTAAATAAATAAATTTATAACTTTGTGTCCTAAAAAGACACTTGTTAAAAAAAAACATTTCCACTAATAGAGGTGCAATCTGTCTGAACTCATCTGAAACTACTTTTGAATTACACTTACGCTGCTACTATGATACTTCTAACATAATGACTCATCCAAATCCTAATCGCTCTCTCTCTCTCTCTCTCTCTCTCTCTCAACCTTAAGTGTCCAGGGCACATGGGGCTTCTGCAAGGGTATTCCACAAATGCCTGTCATTTTCCCTTTTTTTCTGCTTTTGCCCAGGTGAGCCCTCTATTGCTCAACATCCTTTCTGTTGTTCTTCTCCATGTCTCTTTTGGTCTACCCTTACTTCTGTTCCCCTGTGGTGTCCATCTTAGTGCTATTTTTGGTAGTGAGTTGTCAGTCATTCGGAGCACATGTCCCAACCATCGCCAGCGTCTTTCCTCAATAATTGCTGTCAGTGGCTTCATCTGCATCTCTGCCAACAAGATATCATTAGATCCTAATATAATCCTATAATAATAAGCATCACTGTGACTCTCTCTCTCTCTGAGCCTTATATATTCCCTACAATATCTTCCTAAGTTTCCTGAATATTCCATCATTAAAAACAATACTCAGTTGAATTTACATGTTAGGATAAACTTTAGTTTCTAAAACAATTTCATAAAAACTATAACTCTACTACTAAATTTAGAATTTTTTGTCAATACATCATTCCAACATTGACACCTAAAATAATTTCCCCAACTAAACTCAGAATAATCACTTGAAATTTACGCTCACTTACAAAGTTACTTGATCTGACTTCTTATAATTTCATTTAGGACGTCATTTCAAAAAAATAATAATAAAATCAATACTACACACAAGGGACATAATCGAATAGCTTAACTAGTAACGTTAATTACTTCCCTTACACTTTACCATAACAGACAGACAGACAGATAGATAGATAGATAGATAGATAGATAGATAGATAGATAGATAGATAGATAGATTGATAGATAGATAGATAGATAGATAGATTGATAGGTGATAAATGAAAAGAACATGATTAATATTTTTTCAGTACATGAGTTTATGCATTCTTTCAACTTTTGCTTTTTCATCAGCTCGTAAGCTTCTTTTGAAAATGTTCTTTCTGACTATAACCATAGGGACAGATGTACAAACTGAACAATAGAAATCATATACAGATAGATTGAACGAATGAACGAACGAATGAACATACTTTATTTTCAAAGGGTTAAGAATTGGGCACCCAGGCCCATCTGACATTCTGCCCTTCATCATACAGCTTTCACTCAGTCACAGTCATTCAGTATTTGTTAATGAGCATAATAATCATGAAAGACATTAAATGTTTTCATAAATAAATAATAAATTTATCTCATGTCCATACACTCTACACTCTGATTTATGCAGGAGCATAAAATAAACGTGCATTCTTACACTCATTCACAAGTAACAAATTCATACAAAAATAGTATTTTAAAAAACATTACAATAACCAAGCCATTCTTTAAACTACTTTAGACTATGCTTAAGGAGGCATATAGTCCATATCAAACAGATGTTGACAAAGTTTAAAGTTATAAGAACAAATATTACTTGTACTTTTTACATGAATTGGTAGGGCATTCCAAAGGTGGGCATGTGAATAAGAGAAGCTTATTTTTAAACATGCCAAGCCTTGGTTTGGGAGAATACAATTGCTTAAACGTTGACTGTGTTTTGGGTTGGATTTGAACACTGACCACAGATAGAGTGGGGCATTGTGCGATAGAATTTTATGAATTAACTTGGGCTTGTTGAAGAGAAATCTCTTCTTGAGGGGTACAATATCATGATGCTTGTACTTATTTGTAATATGTGCTGCATGTTTGTCATCTATAAGCGTTACTGCTTGTTTCTGAAGTGAGTAAAGACTTTTCATGTTTGACCTGGAACAACCATCCCAGACTGTGGAAGAGTAGTCCAAGTGTTTTTGTATCTGTGATATGTAATTTACTTTTCTGCAGTCTATGTCAAGGAAGTGTTTAACTTTAATAAATTTTCTGTGCACTGAGTTTTGTTACACTCACGACATGATGATTCCAGCTGAAGTGATGATCAGTCATGAGACCTAGAGTTTTGTGTTCACGAACATTCTCTGTCTGTGAAGTTCCAGCATGGAGCTGTAATATAGTTGTTGGTAAATTTGTTAAAATTCTGTTTTGTTGTAATGAAATTGATTTTTGTTATGCAGGTGTTTATTAGCATTATGTTGTTGTTGCTCCAGTTATTTAGACCGTTTATTTCAACTTGAAGAGTTGACTTAAGGTTAATCAGTCAGTGTCATTAGTGTAAAATGTGCAGTCATCAGCGAAGAGGTCACAAGATGATTTTTTTTCAAAAATTAAGTGGAAGATCATTCATGTAAATAGTAAACAGGAGAGGACCAAAAGTAGATCCCTGTGGAGCACCATTATCAACCACAGATGAACCTGACTTGGTGGTTTTTAGGCAAACTACTTGCAGTCTGTTGGAAATAAAAGATATAATACATTTTGTCAAGTCAGGGTGTATTCTATAAGTCTCAGCCTTTCTAAGTAGTACTTCATGATCAGTCATGTCAAATGCTTTTTTTTTTAAGTCAACAAAGACAGCACCACATAATTTTTCATCATTTATATTAGATAAACCAGTATTCTGTCATTTTTTTGTGAGAGCTGTTTGGTAGGAATGCTTTGGCCTAAAACCTGACTGACAGTCAACAATCAAATCTCGTTCTTGGATGTGTTGTAAGGTTGTTTTTTTATGTGTTTTTCTAATTGTTTTGACAGAGTTTATAGAGTGGAAACTGGTCTATAGCTTGAGGGATTTTTCTCCGAACCTGATTTAAAAAGGGGATATATTTTTCAATTTTAAAAACCTGAGGAAAATGACAATGTACAATCCACTGATTGTAAATGTATGTTAGTGTATCTGTAATTAGCAGGGCAGAGTAGCATATCTTGTCGCTGATTTAATCAAGTCATGTGTTGTTGTTCCTTGAAGATGAAGGATAATTATAAACATCACTATCTGACATGAAAGAAATATTGGGCTGCTTTAGACTTGCACATTTGCTACCTATAAATGCATTTAATTCGCTCAAGTCAAAAGTAGGGGTTGGTAGTGAAGATATTGAGTTCTTCTCTGAAGCGATTGTTGAGCTCTTCACATGCGGGCACATGATTATAACAGCAAATCAGACTGTTTTCTCTTGTCTGATAGAATGATGATTGTTTTTCAAACAAACTTACTGTCTGATTTATTCTGAACTAGGTTCTTAAAGGAATTTTTCTTTTCTTGCCTAATTAAATCCTGAACTCAATTTCTAAGTAATCGGTAGCTAGTGAATGCCTTATTTTTGTGGGCCTGATCTCTTTCCCTCATGACTTGCAATATCTCAGGTGTTATTCAGGGGGACTTCATTGATGTTTAACTCTCACCTCTTTAATAGGAACATGCTTGTCAAATATATCCCTGAATGTTTTTATCCAGCATTCCATGACCTTATCAGGGTCAATTAGTTGGTACACATGATAATACTGGTATGTTCATTTCTGAGAATGTTCAGGCCATTATGTATACATGTGCAACAGACTGGATAGTGATCACTCATTGACGTGTGAAGGACTTTAATTCATAATATTATCTGGAAGAGCAACATATATGTTATATATTAGTGTGGATGATGTTTCAGTTACTCTAGTAGGTTTTTTATAATAACATGGCATAATTTTTATATGACAAAGAAATATCATTCCATGCAGTATATGTTTGTCTGTAATTAATATTGAAATCTCCATGAACAATTATATCCTTTAAATTAAAAGACAAAACATAATCCATCATACTTGTAAAGCGATCATACCACGACCCTGTTGCATTTGAGGTTATGATACAGAAACCCGATTAAGATTGGGCTCTCTTTGGAAGTTTGGTTTCCAAGCATATACATTCAATATCTGGTGTCACAAAGTCTTTTTTACAGCAAGAATGTATGATAGTGGTAACATATACAACTAATCCTGCATAGGGCTAACAAACAGACGGACAGACAGACAGATAGATAGATAGATGATAGATAGATAGACAGACAGACAGACAGACAGACAGACAGACAGACAGACAGACAGACAGACAGACAGATAGATAGATAGATAGATAGATAGATAGATAGATAGATAGATAGATAGATAGATAGATAGATAGATAGATAGATAGATAGATAGATAGATAGATAGATAGATAGATAGATAGATAGATAGATATAGATAGATAGATAGATAGATAGACCACAGTTAATTTTTTTCAGTCGGTGAAGTAATACATTCTTTCTATTTTTCTTCTACTTTAGCTTGTGAGCTTCTGTCTAACAAAAATACGTGCAAACTATAAACATACAGAAAGAATGAGAGACATACAACATAAAAACCGATTATTAGTGAATAATGTCAATAACACAATACAAAAACTCAAATATGAAGTACTCTTACTCTGTCACATAAGAAAACGTTTCAGTTATGGACTCTCACACTCAGATAGTTTATGTCATCAGAAAAAAGAACTATAGACAGACACACAGACAGACAGACAGACAAACAGACAGCCAGACAGATAAGACAGATAGATAGAAAAGGAGAAAACAATTAAAATCTTCAATCTGCTTCATATTTTTGTAAATCTAGGCAGTAAGTGTTTGCTCTTTAATATAAATTAGTTTCAGTATAGTTTAAAACAATAAAAAATAAATGTTTAATAGATTTGCAAAGACCGATATTAACCAATAATAAAACCAAGATAGATAGATAGATAGATAGATAGATAGATAGATAGATAGATAGATAGATAGATAGATAGATAGATAGATAGATAGACAGACAGACAGACAGACAGACAGACAGATAGATAGATAGATAGATAGATAGATAGATAGATAGATAGATAGATAGATAGATAGATAGATAGATAGATAGATAGATAGATAGATAGATAGATAGATAGATAGATAGATAGATAGATAGATAGATAGATAGATAGACCTCCACGTTTGAATGAAGCTGCCATTTCTTCACTGTGCTGTAAGAAGGGCATCCTCCACTATAGTCCCTACCATATCCTCCTGGATCTCCTTCGTTGATAAACCCTGGATGTAGAGGTAGAGAATGACTGCTCGATGAGAAATTTTATTCATTTTCTCAATTTTTACCATCCCTGATCACTTCAGTAGCCTGTAAAAAAACTTGCTGCAGGTAAATTCTTTGAAATGTGGTTTCCCATCAGTTCTTACATTAACCTGATCTATAAATGCATCTAATACCAACTGTGTGTTTCAAGTATTTGTAACTTAGGCCAGGAACTTATCAATCAACCCTTTATTAATGTACATATTATAACTGAACATTTAACTACAATATATTTAAGTATATTTTCTTTCTCCTAATTCTATAGGCTGTAAGTTGTGTATTTCATATCTGCAATATTATAAGTATCCATATAAAGAGGTAGGTAGTTTTTCATATATATATATATATATATATATATATATATATATATATATATATATATATATATATATATATATCAGTCTTTTTCGAGAAAGTAGATTGTTCGAGTTGCCGCCCCGTTCTTATCCGGACCACATTCTCAATATCACTTGTGTTTCATATGCACAGAGACATACTGAACTAGAGTGTGCATTACATAACAAAGAACTTTATCAAACAAAGTTATTTATCAATTGGAAGAAGTACATTCCGAAGTATCTTCAATATTGTCAACTATTTCATCAATTCCACTTTGAATAGATTTATCACTGAGAGAAATAGCTATAATAATTTCCTCCAGTGACATGTGAAACTGTATAGATAACTCTGTTACTGCTGGCAGAAAGAGCTGTTCTCTTTTTGTACAACGCTTACATGCAGTTAATAAATATATTGTGTGACGTTCGCAGACCTTCGTTAGAATGTGTAAAATGATATAAATCAGATTTCCTACAGATTTCACTTTCTGAACGTTCTCTCGATGAGAAATAAAATATCTAAAGGTTTTGTCTAATTTATCAGAATATATTTTATTCAAATTTTCAAGTAATCGAGTAGGTGTCATGGCTACATTTGATAAGCTTTTTTACATGGTAGATAGAATGTCTTCTTGTTCGCTTCTACCACAAAAACCGCCTCCTGATCCTTCTGAATTTACTCCTGTGGTCCATGACAGGTGCTGTTATAAATCGATGTTTTGGATATTCTACATTTTAGTGTCTACATTTTTCTGCTTGTGGCGCTACAGACATTTTTTTTTAAATTCTAGACTCACATATACGATGTTCCGCTAGTGACAGATATATTCACATATACGATGTTTCGCTAGTGACAGATATACTCACATATACGATGTTTCGCTAGTGACAGATATACTCACATATACGATGTTTCGCTAGTGACAGATATACTCACATATACGATGTTTCGCTAGTGACAGATATACTCACATATACGATGTTTCGCTAGTGACAGATATACTCACATATACGATGTTTCGCTAGTGACAGATATACTCACATATACGATGTTTCGCTAGTGACAGATATACTCACATATACGATGTTTCGCTAGTGACAGATACTCACATATACGATGTTCCGCTAATGAAGGATGAAATAAAAAGCAGACGTGCTCAGGCCAAATCAGCGTTCCAGAAAATGAGATACATCTTGTGCAACAGAACATATCAATGGTAACAAGATTCAGTGTACTTAAATGTTACATCAAGCCAATTCTGTTTTATAGATATGAAGCATGGTCCATGAATAAGAGAGTGCAGCGATAAATGGAAGCCATGGAGATGTGGTTTATAAGAAGGATGTAGCAAGTACCATGGACAGCTAAGACAACCATCGATGGTAAGAGAGACTGGAGTTAAAAGGCAAATCATAGCAACGATCAGAGGCAGACAAGCAAGATTTGTAGGACATTAACGTAGAAGAAGAAAATTGGAACAACTAGAAAAATGGAGGGAAAAGATACGGAGGAAGACAGAGAGAGAAAATACTAGATCAGTGTGGTTAGGAAGAAAGTCACCGGCGGATCTCATAATCAACTCAAAAGACAGGAAAGCTTGGAGAGAAATAATTGCATACGCCACGCGGCACGGCACTTGATTGATTGACATATGCGATGGTCCACTAGTGATAAATATACTCACATATCCGATGTTCCGCTACTGATAGATACTTCACCGTTCTGGAAAAAAGTGACCGATCTACTGCTAAGTATCTGTTGTCTTCAGAGACTTTGAACTATCAATAAAATGTATTACTAGTGTACCAGTATTTAGGAGAGTAAGAAACTAAGAGTGAATTTGTTTAGTCTAAGGGGGACAATCTTGTAAAATGATAGCTAAGGAAGAGTTAATGCCCTGGTCATGCTAAGTTTAGTCGGGCTAGGGAAAATGTCAAAAGCAGCCGCGATCTTCAAGAATCTTGAGAACATATGGCATTCAAAAGTTATAAGCACATCAGCTAAGTTAAGACTATACAATTAAATGCAATATCCACCCTCAATTATGCATGTGAATGCCGGAAAACAACTAAAGCAATAGACATGAAATTAGACTCTTGTGAAAACAAATGCCTAAGGAAAATACTCTGGAGCAAGTGGAACGAATTAAAGAACAATGCAGAGATAAGACAGGTGACTAAGCAACAACCAGACTCATGGATGATCAGGAAAAGGAGATGTACATATGTTGCTCACTTGATGAGAGGAAATGATCAGAGAATCCCAAAACAAGCTATCACGTGGAACACAAAAGGTCAAAGAAACAGAGGAAGGCCACGTGAAACTCTGAAGAGGGCATTGTTAAGAGAGGTGAAATTAATAGGCATAAAATCCGTTGATGAGGTTGAAGAGCTCGCCGAAAACAAGACACATTAGATAACTACCTTGCGAGCCTTATGTGAGGTTTAACGGCACGGTTAGGATATAAGATATATGTGAAGATATGGAACAACATTAATAATCAGAGAATCAATTTGGTGGACCACTTGTTATGACGGAGAGAAGGAGACAAAATGTTCGGGAAGGTTGGTAGAGAAATGTCAATTGTACAAAAGAATTAGATCATTGTCGAAAGAGATTTGATTATGATTAGGCATATGATGAGTTAGAATGAATGAAATAGTGTTTTAGTTTTGTTCTCTATGCTGATGACTGTAGTGTGCCTTCAACGTGTTTCTGGAAATTCCATAACATTATGACATTGTTACACATGCTTCACTTCGTTACACTGATACGCTCTGTAGAACTTCATCTAACCCAGGAACAAATTTCACATACAACTTGTGAACTATAGGAATAAAATTAACTGAACATTCCAACTCCATATTTGCGATACAAAACATAAGTCAGCAATCACCTAACTCCGAACGTTACAATAGAACAGATTCACTGATGAAACTACGTCTTTTGTTGGATGTTGCCAAATGAAAGTGGCGTGAAAAGACGGATGGAATTTACGTATACATTAAATAGTGTCGGGGCGATTTTATGTCGTTATGGGACGACCTTTAACACTGCAAGATGTTGGAGGACATTTTTGATTCTACAAGAGATAATACCACATACTTTCTCACAATACTGTACTCAGAAGAAACTGTTCTAGAAAAGACCCATTTAACCAGTACTAAGCCTTCCTACAAATGACACACTACAATCTACATTCTACTATTTAGAAACCCAAGTAAAATACTGAATACGAAGAAAAACTTGGACGCCTACAATTTTTGAAACCTTCACTCTTGTCCGTCTCTAACCGTCTTCTCTTTCTCGCCTGCCTATTTCTCTGCGCATATTCCACATTCGTTCACTGTGAGTAAAAATACGTGCGAGCTTTTACAATGTATTCTCCAACAACCCACACCTATAAGTATCCACAATTAACTATTCGCAGGGGAGAAACAAATAAATGCCTTTGAATGTAAATGTTACAGAAGAGATCTCCAAATATCGTGGACACAAAAAAGAATATATATATATATATATATATATATATATATATATATATATATATATATATATACTACACGAGCTTAATATTGAAGAAGGCTGGCTAGTAAAGTTGATTACAGAGAGAAAAGTTAAATATTTTGGACACATTAAACGTCATGATAATTTAGAGAAGACCGTATTGGAAGGATACATAATGGGAAAAAGAAAAAGATGAAGACCAAAACGAAGATGGCTGCAAGATATCGTTGACGATCTGCAGCAGGTCATTTTGCTCATAACTGAGAAGCCTACAGGATTGCTATTTGGGAAGCAAAGTTCTGCAAGAGACATGCACATGAATGTATGAAAGAATGAATGGAAGGGGAGACTACCATTTTACTTCTATCCATTCCTATTACCCATCCTATTCTATTACATATTTCCCATACACGAATGAAAGAGGTTTGCCCGTCAAATCTCTGACAACAAAATATTCCTAAGTTCTGTGAAAAATATATAATAACACTAATAACAATCAAATGGTTTAGTACCTCTTCCACAAAAATTAGTAGCAACGAGCTTACTTCTCATTGTGTACAGTTCTCATTGTAAATAAAAAAATAGACAGACAAAGAAACAGGCAAACAAAAAGACAGATAGAGAGAGAGATAGACGGACAGATTAATAGATAGATAGATAGATAGATAGATAGAGATAGATAGATAGATAGATAGATAGATAGATAGATAGATAGATAGATAGGTAGATAGATAGATAGATAGATAGATAGATAGATAGATAGATAGATAGAGATAGATAGATAGATAGATAGATAGATAGATAGATAGATAGATAGATAGATAGGTAGATAGATAGATAGATAGATAGATAGATAGATAGATAGATAGATAGATAGATAGATAGGTAGGTAGGTAGGTAGGTAGGTAGGTAGGTAGCTAATGTAGGTAGATAGGTAGGTAGTTATATAGACAGACAAAAATATTAACATACAGGTATAGAAAAAAATTAATGCATTGTTTTATATATAATTCATGTATACGTAGGTGGTAATTTTTTTCCCTGATCTAAATCATAGTTACATTTTAGCTTTACATAAATAATAAGAACATGAATATACTCGTATATTCAAGTACAAAAGTCAACATCTGTTACATCATGAGTTAATGATAGATAGATAGATAGATAGATAGATAGATAGATAGATAGATAGATAGATAGATAGATAGATAGATAGATAGATAGATAGATAGATAGATAGATAGATAGATAGATAGATAGATAGTAGGTGGGTATTTTGGGTAGGTAGACAGATATATGGATAGATAAGCAGTTAGACATTCTGGACAAAGAGATAAATAGACAAACATAGAAATAAACTGATGTATTCATCTCATATTGAATTCATAAATACCTAGGCGGTAACCTTTTTATGATATAAATGAAAGTTTAATTGTAGCTTTACATATAAAGAAGAAATTGAATATATATTCAATTACAGAAATGAACAGCTGTTAAATATTCAGTTAACTATTCAATTAAAGACATGTTACATCATGAGTTAATGATAGATAGATAGGTAGATAAATAGATAGATAGATAGATAGATAGATAGATAGATAGATAGATAGATAGATAGATAGATAGATAGATAGATAGATAGATAGATAGATAGATAGATAGATAGATATTCAAAAAAGTATTCAGTAGTAGTGAAAAATAATATGATTTCCTGATAAATGAAGGCATAGAGAAATAATGTTCTTTAAAAGAGACAACTGATGTAAAATAGCAATGTCCAATAAAATGTTTTGAAAATGCAAACAACAACTTGCCAAGAAGAAACAGCAACAAACACCAGAGTTGGATATCTTATCTCGAGAGAGAGAAAGAAATAGAGCTAAAGCTCACCTAAAGATGAAGAGATTAACTAAGAAATACGCCATATGAGCATACAAGCCAAATATACATGGATAGACGAGAAGTGTTTTTCAAGAGAACAAATAAATAAAACTCACTATAGAAGAAATAAAGCGATGAAATAGCACTCATTATCAGAAGAAAATGTTGACAGAAATCAGGGGAGGTATTAAAAAAACGAAATGTCACAACAAAATGGCGAGCAGCATATACAGAGAACCTATTGGAAGATAACAGAGCAAAACCAAGCCATAAAAACATAGATGGTACACCAATACTGAGAGCAGAGGATGAAAGAGCCATAAAGAAGATGCAAGGAGGTAAAGCGTCGAGACCAGATGGCATTGCAATTGAAATGATTAAAGGATTGAAGGAATCTGGAGCTGCCAAGATAAAAGAAATATTCAATATCATATACGAAATGGGGCATATACCTTCAGAAATAAAACACTCAGAATAATTAGTGTATAAATATGCAACTATACACAACGCACCATGTAAACAACGCGTTCGTTCTGAAATATGCAGAATTATACATGGTTGAGTGTGGAAAATGTTAAGAGACAAGGGATGTGCATAGAAGGAGCAGATAATTATTCCAAGAACAGGGATGACTGGAGAGCCTTTATCTATGGCCGATGCTATTAAAAGAGTCAAAGGCGATGATGATGATTATGATGATGTGATTGTTGATAATAGATGATAGTAGATGATAGTAGTGAATGGATAGGGATTTGTGATTTTTTATAGTAGATGATGATAGGGAAGTGATGGTAATCTATTTAGGAACAGGTGAAATGAATGATTATGGTTGTGGTAGAGGAGTAGTAACGTGATAATGGGTGAGGATACTAAACTATCTGCAACACGTGAGAATGAGCATGATTGTGGAAGATTATGTGTAGCTGAATAACGAGTTCAAACCATGTGGTTGCAGCGTCCCTTAGACCTGAATTTAGCACTTCTCAAACGCTTGGCGGCTTGTGTCATCTGCATGACATTGTTTGATGGGTGTTACCAGAAAACCAGATGTGCCTCTATGGTTGGGGCCATTGAAACGATTAGGGACTGATTTCGAAGCAATCTGGGTGATATCGTACATTCTGTATGCGATCCTCTAGTCTGAGGCCAGATTCACCAATATAAGTTATCCTGCATATTTTGCTTACGATGACAAATATATGACTCGCTTGTGAATCCCTCATGGAGAGTCAGGATAGTTTTAGGAAAGGTGATTGTTCTCGTTTCCCAAACTACACGGCAGGTAACACAGCGAGTGCGGTTACATTTTCTGGTTCCAACATAGGGAAGGTTTCCTATAAGTGGCTGATGAAGAGGATGATTTGAGATTTGGCTCACGCTTGTCAGCCAATAGAGGTGGATCAAAGAAGACGTCACGGGTGTCAGAGTCGAGTTGGATTAGTGGCAGATGACGATAAAGAATTTTCTTAACCATCTGACCAGGTGGGAGGAAAGGCAGTACTAACATAACTCTGTCAGATGAGGTAACTGACTTCTTTTCTAAATGCTTCCTTGCTGTTTATTAGTTTGATACGGTTGAAAGCTGCACGAAGGACATTTTCTGGGTAGTTCGATGACGGAAAAATGATAATGCATTGTTGGATTGACCGATAAATTCCGAGTTATCTTGACATAAATGTGTGTCATTACCCAAGAAAGTAAAAGCCACAGATTGCACACATATCAGAACTACAAGGCTGGTGAATCATGTGATTAAAATTCTCATGAATGTCATCCTTGAAAGAACTAAGAACAGGACTGATAATGTGAAGAGCAATTTAGTTTCGGTCAGAATAGTGGAACAAGACTGCAGACGTTTGCATAAGCATGATTATAGAGGAGTATACGAAATATCAGAAAAATGCATGCCTTTCATAGATTATAGTAAAGCATTCAACATGACAAACTAGTAAACTGTCTTGAGGAAGTATATCGAAATGGAGAAGACATCGAAATGATAAAAATACCTACTGCTAACAGAAACTATCAGTAATATGCCACAACGACATCAACAAACGTATCCATAAAGATGAGAGTCAGGCATGGATGCGTTCTGTCTCCATATCTATTCATCTTTTACAAAGAGGACATCTTCAGACGCTCAGATGAATTAACAGAACTGAACTTTGTAGGGGGGAGGGGAATAAATATCTACCACCTGAGGCAATCAGATGATGTGGTACTTCTGACAGAAATTCCACAGAAACTGGAGACATCAAAAGATAAGATAAACAACATAAGTCAGGAATAGAGACTATACATCAGTATTAAAAAGATCACACTAATGGTGTGCAGTAGGGAAAAGCCAGACACTACAGATATGTATAACCGTAAACACAGAGAAACTTTAACATGTTAAAAGCTACAGCTGCTAAGGATATACTCTAACCGTGGATGGGAGATGTCAGATAGAGATACAAAAAATAGGAATAGCAGAATATATATTACACAACATGAAAAAGGATCTGTTACCCATGAATCTGACCAGAGAAATAAAACTGCGACCTATAATATTCTACGTCTTCTCTAGTTTACTGTATGGAGCTGAGATCTAGAATCTTAAGACTAAAGTTGTTGAGAGGGTTAAAAGTAGTAGAAACGTAGTTATACACAAAATTAGAGCATATTTCATAGAGAATGAACAGGAAAAGTGCACACGTTTTAGAACAACTCCACGCGGAAAGTGAACTTCTTACAGAAAAAAAATCAGGATCTAAAAATCATTTGCGCATATCAAAAGACATAGCAGCTTCTAAAGACCGCACTAAAAGAAAAGAAGGTGGAAGGGAAAAGAGTGAGAGGTAGACAGTGATGCAGACAGGAAGATAACATGAGACTGGAAAGGACAGAGCCGGGTTGCGTGTGTCATTAAGGCAAGAGAAAGACGAAACTGGTGACTTATTACCGACAAAATTCTTTCTCAAGACGTCACATGATGGATTTATAGACAGACAGATAAACAGACAGACATATCTATATATAGAATTGATTGATCTAATGATCAGCAAAAACATTATTTTCTTCTTTGGGTAAAAGGAGGTAAGTTATTTTTGTACACGTATGTCCTTCTAGTATGTGCATTTTTGATTCGTATATAAAACTGATCAAGCGTTTTAAACATAGTTGCTCTGGAGAGGACATTTAGATAGTGTCATACTAGACGTAGAAGATATGAAAAAGGACAATTTTTTTTAATCTTGGAAACACTAATCGAGGATAGAAGATGTGAGATGGTTATACAAAGAACATGAAGAGAGAGAGAGAGAGAGAGAAAGAGAGAGAGAGAGCTCTTATCCAAGGACCTGACCAGAGAAACAAAACTAAGACGTGTAAAATACTATATCTTCTCTGTTTTACTGTATGGAGCATAAATCTGGAATCTTTAGAAGAAAATTGATGAGAAGGATAATGGCAGCAGAAATGTGATTCTACTGACAATTAGAGTATATTTCATGGAGATAGAAAAGAACAAGTCCCAAGGTTTTAGAATAACTCCAAGTGGAATGTGAATTCTCACAGAAAAAAAGGATTTCGAAAGCAAAATCATATGGTCACATCAAAAGACATAACAAAGAATTTAGCGCATGTAAAAGTGGAAGGAAAAAGAGTCAGAGGCTGGTAGAAAATCAAAGAGGAAGGTAACACATGAGAGTGGACAAGGCACAGCCTGGTTTGCCTGCACCATTAAGACAAGAGAACGTCGAAACTGGTGATTACAGAAAAAAATCGTTCGACAGACAGACCGACAGACAGACAGGCAGGCAGGCAAAGAGACAGACAGGCGAACAGATAGACAGACAGACAGGCAGATAGTTAGTTAGAAATCATCTGTTGATTTTTAGTCACCGAGTATGTTTGCTTCTTTTCCGGGTAAAAGCTAGTAAGCTATTTTGTCTTTCACATAGTGCTATATGCATTTCAGTGTCATATATATAACGGTAAACCTGTAGTCCAGTGTACATAATTATAGGTGAGTGTGCATGCTCTCCATTTTCATTAATAGAAAGCGATGTTTTATTTTTAAAACGCAAACACTATCATATATATATATATATTATATATATATATTATTATATATATATATATATATATATATATTATATATATATATATACTAGCTGATGATTACCCGGCTTTTCCCTGGGTAAAATTGTGATAGTTTTGGAAATCAGCCGGATACACTGCATCTAATAGCTACCTTCGCCGATCTGCAGTAATTTGCCTGAGAAAATTTGAGCACTTTCATCCCCCAGATGTACTCTCATGTTGTGCCCTAAAAGTATCGTTTCTACACTCGGCCTCACGCTATTGCACTGTCTCTGAAGCTCTAGGAACAGTAGCTCTGTCTCTCTTATCCTGTAGTCGGGCGTCACGCTGCTGTGCAGTCTCTGAAGCTCTAGATGTAACAGCTCTATATATCTTGTCCAGTAGTCCAGACTAAAACTGTGATACATTATCTGAAGCTCTAGATGTAGCAGCTCTATATCTCTTATCCAGTAGTCGAGACTCAAGCTGTTGTACATTGTCTGAGGCTCTAGATGTAGCAGATCTATATCTCTTATACAGTAGTCGAGACTCGAACTGTTGTACATTATCTGAGGCTGTAGATGTAGTAGTTCTGTCTCTCTTATCTTGTATTATCGGGCCTCACTCTGCTGTACTGTCTCTGATGTTCTAGATGTAGCAACTCTTCCCTGTTTATCCTGTAGTTGGGCCTCAAGCTGTTGTACTGTCTTTGACGTTCTAAATGTACAACTCTCCATTTATATCCTGTGTTCCGGTATTACGCAGCTGTACAGTCTCTGAAGCTCTAGATGTAGCAGCTCTACCCTTTATATCTGTAGTCGAGCCTCACGCTGTTGTACTGTCTCTGAAGATCTAGATGTAGCAGCTGTCCGCTTTATATTATGTAGTCAGGTCTCACGCTGCTGTATTATCTCTGAAACTCTAAATGAAGCAATTCTCCCCTTTATATCATGTGGTCGGGTCTCACGCTTCTATACAGTCTCTGAAGCTCTAGACGTAGCAACTCTCCCCCTTATGGTCTTTAGTGGGGCCCAACGCTGTTTTATTTTCTCCGAAGCTCTAGATGTAGCAGCTCTCTCCGCAGCGTCGCACGCCTACTATTCCTCATCTCGGGAGTTTCCTGTCTATGCACTTCGCTGTTGATTCAGTTTTTTAGCCTTTGATTGCACTTGGCCAATCGTCTTACGTTTGCTTTGAGGCATTGTTACGGCAATGAAATCTATAATAATACAAACAGTTTGGGCTTAATGCCATCGAGATTGTCACCAATCTGCTTAGAACCCGAGAAAACTATAGATTCGACACAAATCTCGGTCATTTTTGGACATTGTATTTTTCACCCCTTCTCACTCCCATGCCGATGGAGGCTTAACGTGGACTTAAACAGCATCGGAAGTGTCAATCTCATCCAGCGACCCCGAAAACAATGTATTTTACACTAATATCGGTCGTGTTTGATTATTTTTACATGTCACCGCCTTCCGACTCACCCTTAGGGATGCTATGGGTTTCTTACCACCACAGTATTCTTTTGCAGATTATAAATCATATGTGTACCTATGTGCCCAGGTGCCCCAAACCGTGGAACATATCCTCCAGAACTGCATCAACTACGAGACACTGAGAAATAATTACTGGCCCAGTGAAACCACTAAAGAAGATAAGCTCTACGGTTCCATACATGAGTTACAAAAAACAGTGAAATTTATCCAAGAGACAGGACTGCAGATATAGACAGACAGTGCGAACGAAGAAGAAGAAGAAGAAGATATGTGTACCAAGTTTGACTGAATTGTTACGGCAATGAAATCTTTAAAAGAGTACAAAAAATGTTACTTTGAAAAAATAACCAAAAGGCGCACTCTCACTGAGCAAAGAATTATATCATAGAATACAATAAATGCCAATATAAACAGAAGGAAAAAACAACGTTAACATTTAAAATTATGATGTGCTTACATATGTGGAGAAATATAAAACTCTTCACAGAAATAAAATAGTAGTAATCAACTTGAATACACAATGCCCATAATCACTGTCAAATAAAGTAGGAAACAATTAACTAAAAGAACGAAATGAAACTGTCACATTTCCTGAAAGATGTTAAACTGGAGTACGTGTCGAGTTAACTTGCTTTAAATACGACCATTTAAAACTTTCCAGATGGTTCTACAGAAATGTAGGCATAATCATTTCAATGAAACTAACCGTGTTATATAGGACGGCTTTCGCGTACACACGCACTTATTTCTTTTCTTTCTTTTCAACGTGCCACCCGCTTCTCACCCGATCCCTAGGGTGTCTTATCCAAATGGTATTTTTTCTAGATTGTAAGTCATATGTGTACCATGCTTGGTTGAAATTGCTCCTGCGTTATCTTGCAACATACATACATCCACACACACATATATATATATATATATAGTAGTGGACGATTAGGTCCCCAACCCAGCACGTCAGGATCTCTGTGAATAAGAGTTTAACCGACTAAGCAAGCGCGGACCAATTGGCGGCAGTCTCAAAGAGAGAGGTGGGGTTGTAGGTGTCACTACTACTCCTATAAAGTTCCTCATGTGCTCAGTGAAGGGAATACACGGTAGGTAAGAGACGTCTTAAAACCTCTCGCTCCAGCTGCCTTGCGGGTAGGACAGGGAGCACAAACTTTAGCAGAGAGTCCGTACACAAACCGACAGAAAGCAACGGGAAACCACTGTTGTAGTTCCCAAGAAAAGTTATGCTTGTAAAGAGTAATATATTTATCATGAACGACGTTAATGAAGGTTCCTCTGGAACAGCCTCGCCCGGTAGGGCAGCTCACAAGCCACAGGTGAGGCCAGATCGTCATCAAGCTGCTGGTGGCAAAACTAAGTTCAAAATAGCAACATGCAATATTAGAACTCTATTCCAGGATGGCAAATTAGAAAATGAAAAAAGAGAAATGAAAAGGATGAAGATCAACATACTAGGATTCAGTGAAGTTACACGGACAGGTGTAGGGAAGATAAACTCTGATAAATATAGTAAAGTAGCAAGGGCAAACGTGATAGCTGTAGAAATAGGAGCGAGGGGATTCGTAGCAACATCGGCATAGGTCCTAAGTAAGCAACTGGGCATAAAGGGACAAGAAAGACCAAGGGTATTGAAAAGCCTTTCAGAAACGGCAGAAAAGACCTCAAGGTGCCTGTGGAGTATGCGAAACAAGCATTGAGAATATAAATGATTTTGTTTGTCACAACCAATACCAGCTCTCCGTGGCTGTATCGCTAAAGACGCACTTCAAAATGCATTGCGAACTGAAAGAGCATGGGTTCAATCCCGGGATGAAAAAAAAACACAAACACACAACTCATAAGACCTCTGGGATTCATGACCCAGAAGGGCCCGCCCCCCTTAGAGTATCAGGAATTTAAAAGGGCCGAAACACTTGTCTGGGGGTAGCGTACTTCCTCTGATGATCTGAGGGAATTATGTTGTTGTACAGTAGTAGAGATTTTCCTGCATACAATAATATATAAAGGAGGTGAGAAACATGAACGAGGAGTAGGTATATCTGACAAACAAACAGCAAGGACAGTTGTGGGATATTTGAAGATTTCAGATCGAGTCCTACTAGCCCAACTGAAAGGACGACTAATAAACTTAGATACTATACAAATGTACGCTCCAACAGCTGATAGTTCTGAAGAAATTGTACAGCTATTTTATAATGACATAGAGACACTGGTGTTGATTACGGACTGGGGGAGAGGAATGATAGAGATAGCATATTAATTGAATGGGAAAAATACATAGCATGGTTGTATGAAACAACTGGTTTAAGCAATATCCTCGAAGACTGGCAAATTGGTACAGCCAAGATAAACAAAGTTTTAACCAGATAGACTACGTGTTAATCATGAAATGATTCAGGAATGGACTGCTGACAACAGCAAACTTGCCAGGAGCTGACTGCAATAGTGACCACGACCCACTGTGTGGAACATTAGAATAAAGCTAAGAAAGAATGCATCAAAATGAGAAACATAAAACTGAATGCAGAACTCCTTAAAAATGACCAAGAACTGTGAGAACAATATATATTTATTATAACAAATAGATGCAATGCAATAGCAAAGATAAATAGTATAGATGAGCAAAGGGCAATGTTAAGCTATTCAATCCACCAAAAAAAAAGCCCCAAGAATAAATGGATGACAGATGATATCTTGGGAGTGATGGACAAGACGAGGAGTAGAAATAACCAAGAAAAATATAGCAAGATAAATAAAGAAATAAGACGCAAATGCAGAGAAGCAAAGGTAGTGTGGTTAAATGAACAGTGCAGACAAACAGAGAACTATCATTATAAAGACAGAAAAAATGCACAGACGAATTAGTGAACTCACAGACAGGAAGACAAAATATACCACAGGATGCTTGAAATCAAAAGAAGGTAAAATATTAGTGGGAAGACATTGTAGACAGGTGAACAGAGTATATAACTGAAAACTGTGATGGACTACCAATACTTGAAGATGAAATCATAGATGCCATCAAACACATGAATAGATGAAAAGCGATTGGGCCTGATAATATAACAATAGAAGAAATAGAGGCACCTGACGAGATAGGAATAAAAATAATAACCAAGTTACTGAATGACATTTACAACAGTGGTTATATGCCCAGCGGGCTGCTTAAATCCACGTTTATTAGCGATGCCATAGAAACCAGGTGCACAAGAATATGATGACCACATGACTATCAGCCTATCATGTCGCATAAGAAAGCTACTTCTGACAACTATTATGAGAAGAAGAAGGAAACAGATAAAACTGGAAATAACAGATGAACAGTCTGGCTTTGTTGAAGGAAAGAAAAAACACAATGCCATTTATGCTTTATGATCACTAGCAGAAAGTGCTTTAGAAGTACAGAAAAATATCTACTTATGATTCATTGATTACACCAAGGCATTCGGCAAGGTGAAACATGATGAGATTATTAAAATGGTCGACAACATAAACATAGATAGCAAATGCCTGAGAATTGTAAATCATCTATACTGGCAGCAGGAAACAGGGATTCGAGTTGAAAATAAAGCAGGAAAATATCCACAATAAAATCGGGGTCCGACAGGGATGTGTAATATCTCCAGACCGTTTTTCTCTGTACAGCGAGAATATTCTAAGAACGATGATTGAGAGAACCATGTTTAGGAACCTACAATATTAACACCTTCGGTATGCTGACGACACAGTACTGATAGCTGAGAACAAACAACACCTGCAAAATCTCTTGGATAGTATGTTTCTAATTCCCTGAAATGCATCTTTGTTTGCGTTGTTACTGCTCCAATGTATTTAAATTTCTGCACCTGTTTCAGTATAGCTCCATTTATATTGCATTTTAGTGAATTCTGTTTCTTAGATATAACCATAGTCTCTGTCTTTTTTGATGTTCAAAGTAAGGCCTTTTTTGTTTACTTTCTTTGGCAACTTTATCCAAGAGATTTTCCAGGTGTTGTTTGTGTCGTCAGCATACCGAAGGTGTTAATATTGTAGCCTCCTACTTTTATACCTGGTTCTCTCAATGACCGTTCTTAGAATATTCTCGCTGTACAGAGAAAAAACGGTCTGAAGATATTACATCTCCCTGTTTTATTGGTTGATATTTTCCAGTATGTTTGAGAAGAGCAGGAGATAAAAAGAGCATGCCAAAAATAAGAGAGAGACAAAGTACTTTCATAAGACACGTAATGAGAAGAGGGGGCATTGAGAATATTATAACAGGAAACATAGAGGGGAGAAGAGCCAAGGGAAGAACAAGAGAAATGATACTGGACAGTCTGACGAGATGGTGTGAGAGATCACCAACTGAGTTAATGGCCTGCATGAAGGATCGTGTACTCTGGAGAAGCATAATAGCCAACGCTAGTCGGCACGGCACCTGCTGATGACGGTGATGAGTGTGCGATATTTTGATATTTCGCTTTTCGAGTTCGAGTAATAATTTCTACTTTGAACAGATAGCAATAGAACAGGCGACTTGTGGCTTCTTATGGAAATTCAGAGTGTTTTTTTCTTTCTACACTGAGCTATTTTAGTATTCTTTGCTTAACCATTCTTTGTGATATTATGAATGTGACTCTCTGTCCCTGCAACTTTCATCCTGAACTAAAGGAGATTTTCAGCTGTTCCACCAAAATATTAACACCAGCAAAATATAAAGTGTTATTGTCAAGGGCTACATGGTGTACACACGTATAAAAACTGAAGCTATGACTGTCCATAAATGTAGATCACTTCCATAAATTCCGAATAAGCATTTGCTCTTGAAAGCTTGTAAATCATAAACATTAAAACCTCAAAGACTGCGCTTTTTTTAGATTATACATTTTTTATCCTGAACGTCGGAAACAAAGCCAATATTGTATTAGATGTAATTAAGGTAGACTTTACATCTAAATACACATCAGAGAGCTTTTAAACTAGATACAATAACATGATACACTTAGTCAAATAGAACGCATTCTGTCAACACAATAGAAAATATCCTAATTTCTATCAGCTTGTGGTTTCCATACGGTCAAACCTATGCCTCCGTCTTTGAGAAATGAAAGTATCACGAACATTCTCATTTAAATTAATAAGCAAATCGGTTACAATGAAAACAAATATGAAATGTTGTATTAATATATACTTAAAGCCAAAAACAACGCACGTTAGATATATAATGATGTTAACCGCAAAAACAAAATTTAAAAAAGCAGTGTGATAAAAATGATTGCAAACTTCTCAAAACATCTAGTGCAGCCAAGACCATGCGACTGTTAACCCATTACACAAAACTGACAACTCCAAGATCAGCCTTACATGTTTTACATAGCAGAAAACAACTGGGAGATGAGGAAAAGGAGATGGACATATGTTGGTACCGTGATGAGACGAAACAGTCAGAGAATGCCAAAACAAGCTATCAAGTGGAATACAACAGGCCAAAGAAAAAGAGGCAAATCGCGTGAAACTCTAAAGAGGACATTGTTAACATAGACCAAATTAATAGGTATGAAATCTTTTAATGAGGTCGAAAGGCTCGCCGAACACAAGACAAATTAGTGAACTACCTTGCGAGCCCTATGTGACGTTTAACGGCACGGGAAAGATATTATATATATATATATATATGATGAAAGAATAATGTTACACATTTATCGTTGGCAACATCACTTAGAATGATATGCGATAGGGCATAACTTTCGTCGATGAAGCACATAATCAGTGTTCAGAAATCTAAACTCTTGCGTTATGTTCAAGACAAAATGTGTGAATTATTTTACACTGCACTAGATCAACAGCTCGTGAATAACTGTTACGTCTTGAATATCTATTTTCTCTAGTTGTCCATCCGCTCTATCTGTCTCTACTCTTCTATCTTTCTTGTTTCTTTATTTTCTTTCATCCCAACTATGAGTACCACGTATTTAGTGGGTATGTGTTATGTTCCAGCATATCTCTGAAACGCTTGGAGCAATTTCAACCAAACTTGGTACACATATGAAATATGGTATGGACAAAACTAATGTATGGTAAGACACCCCTCTGATCCCTATAGTTAGTGGTACGAAGGGAGACATTCTTTCCACTAAATTGAATAATGAAAAAAAATTGGTCTAAGAGAGATAATCGTAAATTAGAGCGGTGCTGGTCTAGGACCAGCATTTGTAGTCTCCCATGGTTAACGGGGCACAGATCAAAGTCTGGGGAGAAAGGAATAGGACCCCTGCCACCTTCCAACTATTTGTTCCCTGTAAAAAAAAAACTGGACTGTTACAGAAACACAGAGAGGAAAACCTGCAGATTAGCTACACTCCGAGGAAATCCGACACCAGCATAGCAAGACGGGCAATGACATGGAATCCTAAAGGGAATTAAATACGAAGAAGACCTAGACTTATTTAGAGAAGAGAAATTATGACAGTGCTCAGAGACAAGGGATGCACATGGAAGGAAACAGATAATAATTCCAAGAACAGGGATGACTGGAGAGTCTTTATCCGTGGCCTATGCTCTATGAGTAGTGAAAAGCGATGGTGATGATGATTATATGATGATGTAAATTCAAATAATTTTGATGGTCTCTTAGTCATCAACCATCTAGTCAGCCGCGCAGAGCTGCGCCGACCTGCACAGCGCGGGCGGTTGCTGTTGCGCAGGCCGACCGTTCTTTTGACGAAAAAGCGCTCTCGAGTTCCGTGCGTGGGGAGACAGGCTTTCGCTCCCTTCCCGGACGGCGAGAGTCAAGGTGTTTCGATGCAGAAGCAAGTGGTTTGTCTGTCGAGCGAAGCATGTACACGGCTAGCCAGCCAGGTTCGTGATAACGATGTAGTACGGTTTTGTCGACCGATGGTCTCGAAATTGGCCCATCTCTCCCGCTGTTGGCGAGATCTTTCAGCTGCCGTGCGTGGAGCGGTGCTCTTCCCGGCCAATGAAGAAAGGTACAAATAAGGTTGCCGCGCAGCATCACTGCGGAAAAGGTGGTAGAAAGGATAAAGCGAAGCAAACAGTCAAATCATGGCACCTCTGGTCTGGAGGTTGGCCACGTCCTGAGTGCAGTCATGTCGGGTGAAATGCATGAACCGGCTTGTCTCACTGCTGGCGAGACTCTTCAAATGCCGTGCGTGGAGTGAAGCTCCTCCCGGTTAAGGAAGCAAATGCGGAAAAGAAATAAAGGTTGCTGTGCGGAGCCGATGGGAAAAGGTGGTGGAAAGTGAAGTTTAACTGGTATGTCCAGTAGTATCGCTACGAGAGCTATACCACGGCACCTCTGCTCTAGAGGCCGCCCACGTCCGAAATACACCTACACTGGTGAAATATGCCTAAACCGGCATACACCAGGGGTGGAACTTGATGGCTAGACATGCCATGCCATCTCCGCTCTAGAGGTCGGTAGCGCCTGATAAACAACCATACTGGTGAATTTTGCCTAAACCGGCTCATACCAGGGATGAATCTTGAAGGCTATGCATGTCACAGTACCTCTGCTCTAGAGGTCGGTCCCGTCCCAAACACGTCCATACTGGGATAATGCCTAAACCGGCTCAACCCAGGGGTAGAAGTCACTAGTGGCGAGGATTCGTCCTCCTGGACAAAAGCTCCATCCTGGTCACAACTAGGAAGGGTAGCGGCCACAACCGCAAAATGCTGAAGTCGGAGACACTGGACCAGGGAAGTCTAGATAGGCAACCACCTCTCACCCGGCGGGGATGTTTGCCTATCCTAATCACGCTGAGGTTTTCCGGTGAGAAAGTCTAACCCTGGACTGGATGGGCAAACACCTCTCACCCGGCGGTGATACACGGGTATCTCAAAACACGTCGAGGTTTTCCGGTGAGAAAGTCCAGCTCTGGCCTGGGTGGGCTACCGCCTCTCACCCAGCGGGGATGCACTGATATCCTAAACACGCCGAGGTCTTCCGGCGAGAAAGTCCAACCCTAGACTAAACTGGTGCAATGAAAACCACGGTGTCACGCAATCCCGCTTCCGAGACCCACCAAGAATACAGGCTAAAGCACTGTGACACTCTGAATCTCTTGTGGTCCTTTCGTGGACCTCGTGTGGTCTATTTTGGACCACACAGGGGACCACGGGACCTAACGAGGACCACAGGCGTGAATATAGTAGGTTCACAGTGCGGTTTTTGGTGGTAGAAGTGAACGAAGAAGAAGAAGATCAACCAACTAGATGATGAGTGAGAAGGCAAGGAGGTGGGATTGGGGTGACATCTAAAAGTAATCTAAAACAACCGATACTAGTATCGAATCCGTTGTTTTGGGTGTCGCTGAGATGAACATAGACACTTCCAATGCGTTTACGTCCAAGACCAGCCTCCAACGGCATGGGGGGGGGGGGTGAGAGAGAATGAAATTTAGGATGGGATTTCCATTTTTTTTATTATACGGAACCTCTACCGATACGAGGCTGTGTGTAAAGAGGATGCTGGACAATATAGTTGGAGCGACTATCTTAACAGGACAGGGAGAGGTTGAAGTAGTTTTTATCACAAGGATACCACTCATTCCGAGGGGTCACCCTTTTAACTTTAAAATATTACAATATCCAGTGAGACGTCCGTTCTCGATCACGATCAACAAGCAACAGGTGCAGTCTACACATTAGTTTAGTTTCACCTCCAGGAGCAAGAATAAATAATTTCTTGGTTGAATCCACCCTTGAGCAGGCAACATAAAGTTGTCCGTGGGAAAACCATGGTCATCTAAAATCCACACCGCAGTATTAATAATTAATAGATCCTCGAGCAGTGGCGTGTAATTAGTTTATATATATATATATATATATATATATATATATATATATATATATATATATAAAGCCAATTGCCAAATAGGACACATATAGATCTTTATAAGGGTCAGCTGGTTGACTAGATGGTGTCTGGTCCCTGACTTTAAGGATGAGTCAGCGTTCGCGAATTATTATTCTTCTTTGTGCGATGTATTATTCTTGTGTGCAAATTGCGTCATAATATTAGCAAATAGGCCCAACCTGTCAGCAATTGCGACAAATCCCCGTATTTAAGTGTTTCGTGTAAGTAAACTCTTCTTATCCAGTAAATTATGTTTGTCAAACCTGTAGGAGATATTTGCTTACACAGTATCCGTCTGTCTGTCTCGATATGTTGATTTTACTTGTTCAGTATAATTGTGTCAGCACTAATACATTCTGGATGTATCTATATAGTCCACCTGTCTCTCAGCATCAGTATGTCTCATACTGTTTATCATAATAATACCAATACCGTAGGAGTACTCCTCCCCCACCGGTTCTCAAACCTTTCATCGTGTCTTAACTACGTTAACCTTAGTAATACGCGTAACATTAATAAAACTCATTGTATCAATAATAAAAAGTAATAAGAATAATAAAAATATAATAATAACAATAACATTAATCATAATAATAATTAGATTACTACTAAGTGTATAAAGGTATAATAATATTCAAATGAAAACATATGGGCCAGTATGCATGTGATTTCATCTTTTTCTGCCGCACAGACTCCGAGAAGGCAGGGCATTCACCTCGCCAGATGGATTACATAGAAATCAGCCAAACAAAAAGACAGACAGACATACATCTAGAGACATACAGAAACACCAAAAAAATATAGACTAAAAGGCAGACAGATAGGAATAGAGATAGACTAAACTGGTGCAATGAAAACCACGGTGTCACGCAATCCCGCTTCGAGACCCACCAAGAATACAGGCTAAAGCACTGTGACACTCTGAATCTCTTGTGGTCCTTTCGTGGATCTCGTGTGGTCTATTTTGGACCACACAGGGGACCACGGGACCTAACGAGGACCACAGGCGTGAATTCAGTAGGTTCACAGTGCGGTTTTTGGTGGTAGAAGTGAACGAAGAAGAAGAAGATCAACCAACTAGATTATGAGTGAGAAGGCAAGGAGGTGGGATTGGGGTGACATCTAAAAGTAATCTAAAACAACCGATACTAGTATCGAATCCGTTGTTTTGGGTGTCGCTGAGATGAACATAGACACTTCCAATGCCGTTTACGTCCAAGACCAGCCTCCAACGGCATGGGGGGGGGGGGGTGGAGAGAGAATGAAATTTAGGATGGGATTTCCATTTTTTTTATTATACGGAACCTCTACCAGTCAAAACTATGCACCGATACGAGGCTGTGTGTAAAGAGGATGCTGGACAATATAGTTGGAGCGACTATCTTAACAGGACAGGGAGAGGTTGAAGTAGTTTTTATCACAAGGATACCACTCATTCCGAGGGGTCACCCTTTTAACTTTAAAATATTACAATATCCAGTGAGACGTCCGTTCTCGATCACGATCAACAAGCAACAGGTGCAGTCTACACATTAGTTTAGTTTCACCTCCAGGAGCAAGAATAAATAATTTCTTGGTTGAATCCACCCTTGAGCAGGCAACATAAAGTTGTCCGTGGGAAAACCATGGTCATCTAAAATCCACACCGCAGTATTAATAATTAATAGATCCTCGAGCAGTGGCGTGTAATTAGTTTATATATATATATATATATATATATATATATATATATATATATATATATATAAAGCCAATTGCCAAATAGGACACATATAGATCTTTATAAGGGTCAGCTGGTTGACTAGATGGTGTCTGGTCCCTGACTTTAAGGATGAGTCAGCGTTCGCGAATTATTATTCTTCTTTGTGCGATGTATTATTCTTGTGTGCAAATTGCGTCATAATATTAGCAAATAGGCCCAACCTGTCAGCAATTGCGACAAATCCCCGTATTTAAGTGTTTCGTGTAAGTAAACTCTTCTTATCCAGTAAATTATGTTTGTCAAACCTGTAGGAGATATTTGCTTACACAGTATCCGTCTGTCTGTCTCGATATGTTGATTTTACTTGTTCAGTATAATTGTGTCAGCACTAATACATTCTGGATGTATCTATATAGTCCACCTGTCTCTCAGCATCAGTATGTCTCATACTGTGTTTATCATAATAATACCAATACCGTAGGAGTACTCCTCCCCCACCGGTTCTCAAACCTTTCATCGTGTCTTAACTACGTTAACCTTAGTAATACGCGTAACATTAATAAAACTCATTGTATCAATAATAAAAAGTAATAAGAATAATAAAAATATAATAATAACAATAACATTAATCATAATAATAATTAGATTACTACTAAGTGTATAAAGCTATAATAATATTCAAATGAAAACATATGGGCCAGTATGCATGTGATTTCATCTTTTTCTGCCGCACAGACTCCGAGAAGGCAGGGCATTCACCTCGCCAGATGGATTACATAGAAATCAGCCAAACAAAAAGACAGACAGACATACATCTAGAGACATACAGAAACACCAAAATAAATATAGACTAAAAGGCAGACAGATAGGAATAGAGATAGATAGATAGATAGAAAGATAGATAGATAGACATTTAAATACACAGATAGATGGATAAATGGATAAATAGACGGATTATTGGATAGATAGATAGATAGATAGATAGATAGATAGATAGATAGATAGATAGATGGATAGATAGAAAAATAGATAGATAGATAGATAGATAGATAGATAGATAGATAGATAGATAGATAGATAGATAGATAGATAGATAGATAGAGATAGATAGATAGATAGATAGATAGACAAAAAATTAATAATTATAATTTAAATAAAATTATTGAATAATTAGTGTGTAAGTATTTTCTGAACTATAAATAATAAGTTCCCAATAAAATTAATAAAAGGAAGAAAAAAGAAATTACATAGATCTATAAGTATCTAATTTAACAATTATTAGAGCTCACTTATGATGAAATACACACACAGATAGATAGATAGATAGATAGATAGATAGATAGATAGATAGATAGAGATAGATAGATAGATAGATAGACTAATGATTATAATCTACTTCATATTGCATGAATGTTTAGGCTGTGAGTATTTTATGCACTATAAATCCGATGTTTACTATAGAATATAGAAAAGAAATGAAAGAGATTGCATTGATATTTCCTTACGTAAAATAATAGTGAATGCAGTTAGGTTGAAATAAATAGACAGACAGACATATAGACAGTCAAACTGACAGAAAGACAGAAAGACAGAAAGATAGATAGATAGATAGATAGATAGATAGATAGATAGATAGATAGATAGACAGATAGGTGATAGACAGATAGATAGATAGATAGATAGATAGATAGATAGATAGATAGATAGATAGATAGATAGATAGATAGATAGATAGATAGATAGATAGATAGATTTATTCTATTTTGTAGGCAGATCTATTTATTCTAAAACAAATTCATGTCTACTTAGTCGGTATGTTGCTCTAAATTTAGAAATTGGTGCACTATAAATTTGAAAAAAAGAGACACTTATAGATTAATATGTATGGAAATTATAGATGATAAGAACTGTTTAGGTCACTTTCAGAATAAATAGGTAGATAGAAATAAAAAGAAAAAACAAAAGACAGAGAGACACATTGAAGGTTTGAAGGCCAGATAGATAGATAGATAGATAGATAGATAGATAGATAGATAGATAGATAGATAGATAGATAGATAGATAGATAATACAACTTTCCGTCTTCTTAGTCGGTATTTATTTTCAAATTAAATTCCAATTCCACTATATATGTGATAAACTAGAAAAGAAGAGTTATAGAAATAAACAACAAGAAGAGTTACATTTAGAATAGTTAGATAGATAGATAGATAGATAGATAGATAGATAGATAGATGGATAGATAGATAGATAGATAGATAGATAGATAGATAAATAGATAGATATATAGATAGATAGATGGATAGATAGATAGATAGATAGATAGATAGATAGATAGATAGATAGATAGATAGATAGATAGATAGATAGATAGATAGATAGATAGATAGATAGATAGATAGACAGATAGATAGACAGATAGATAGATAGATAGATAGATAGATAGATAGATAGATAGATAGATAGATAGATAGATAGATAGATAGATAGATAGATAGATAGATAGATAGATTTATTCTATTTTGTAGGCAGATCTATTTATTCTAAAACAAATTCATGTCTACTTAGTCGGTATGTTGCTCTAAATTTAGAAATTGGTGCACTATAAATTTGAAAAAAAGAGACACTTATAGATTAATATGTATGGAAATTATAGATGATAAGAACTGTTTAGGTCACTTTCAGAATAAATAGGTAGATAGAAATAAAAAGAAAAAACAAAAGACAGAGAGACACATTGAAGTTTGAAGGCCAGATAGATAGATAGTAGATAGATAGATAGATAGATAGATAGATAGATAGATAGATAGATAGATAGATAGATAATACAACTTTCCGTCTTCTTAGTCGGTATTTATTTTCAAATTAAATTCCAATTCCACTATATATGTGATAAACTAGAAAAGAAGAGTTATAGAAATAAACAACAAGAAGAGTTACATTTAGAATAGTTAGATAGATAGATAGATAGATAGATAGATAGATAGATGGATAGATAGATAGATAGATAAATAGATAGATAGATAGATAGATAGATATATAGATAGATAGATGGATAGATAGATAGATAGATAGATAGATAGATAGATAGATAGATAGATAGATAGATAGATAGATAGATAGATAGATAGATAGACAGATAAAAAAACAGACATACAGAGAGATAGACAGACTGAGAGCGTGACAATTGCACGGACAGATAGATAGATCGCTACACTGAGAGGAAGGCGGAAAAATAGACATATATATATATATATAACTTATATTTTATATCTTATATCCTTCCAATCCGTTAAACTTCACATAGGCTTTGCAAAGAAGATAGTTATTTTGTCTTATCTTCCGCGAGTCCTTCAAACTCATGAAAGGAATTCTGCCTGTTAATTTGGCCTCTCTTAACAATGTCCTCTTTAGAGTTTAACGCGTTCTGCCTCTTTTTCTTCGGCCTGTTGTGTTACACTTGATAGCTTGTTTTGGGATTCTCTGATCATTTCTTCTCATCAAATGGCCAACATATGTCCATCTCTTTTTCCTGATAACCCATGAGACTAGTTGTTGTTCAGTCATCTATCTTATCTCTGCATTGTTCTTGAATTTCCAGTTGATACCATGTAGGCATTTGTTTTCAAAATAGACTAATTTCTTGTCTATTTATTTAGTTGTTTTCCAGCTTTCGCATCATAAATTAAGGTGGATATTATATTTGAATTGAATAGTCTTAACGTGGTTTTTGTGTTTATAACTTTTGAATTCCATTTGTTGTCAAGATTCTTGAAGATCGATGCTGCTTTTGCACTTCAGATTCTAACTTCCTGTCTAGTGTCACCATCCGGGTCTATGTAGCTCCCAATGTATGCACATCGATTGACTTCTTCAATATATGTTTCTTCTATGCTTATTTTACCATTTTGATTAAGCGGAATTTTCATTATTTTTGTTTCATCCTTGTTAATTTCAAGTCCTAATTTGCTAGCCAGTGAAGACAGGCTATCTGTTTTTCTTGCATGGATTTCACATTATTACAGATAAGAGTTATGCCATCAGCAAAATCAAGATCTTCTAGTTGGGTCTCATATATCCAGTCAATACCTGTGTTACCTGTGAAGTATTCTTTCATTATGAAGTCAATTGTACTGCCAAAATGTAAAGGAGACAGTATACACCCTTGTTTCACACCTGTTTCAATCTGGAACAATCCACTAACCCCTTCTATTTTCACTGCACAAACATATCCACTGTAGAAACCATTAATGAAGTTGATAATTTGAGATGGTGTTCCATATTGACTTAAATTCTCCATAACGAATCTCTGCGTATGCTATAAAATGTCTTTTTAAAGTATGAAGTTCAGTATTAATGGTTTATGCTTTTCAATATGTTCTTTTCTTCAAGTACTAATCTTAGAGTAAAGATTGGTCGAGACAGCCTCTCCCTTTTCGAAATCCTGCTTGTTCTTCCCTCATAGCAGTATCTACTATATATTTAAGTCTATTCAAAATAACCTTGCAAAATACTTTTGACACAACTGATATTAAGGTTAATCCTATCCAATTGTTGCAGTCTCTAAGGTTGCCTTTTTTCTGGTATTTTAACAATGATTCCTTTCTTTCCAATTAGAAAGGGCCTTTTCTTCTTTCCAAATCTTATTAAATATTCTCTGTAGTTGTCTCATATTGTCACTATTGATAGCTTTTAGCATTTCAAGAGTTATTTCATTTTCACCTGCAGCTTTGTTGTCAGCCAGTAATTTCACTACTGTTTCAATTTCATGCAATTTAATTTTATATAGGTTGACATTTAGTTGTGGGGCTTGTAAGCTGATTTCAAAGTTTAACAATTCCTTTGGATGTGGTCGATTACGTATTTCTTAGAAGTGTTCAGCCCATCTTTGCTTTTGGTCTTTATTTGATGTTAACAGGGTTCCAGTTTTGCTAAGGAATGGTCTTTCTTTAGATGTATAGTACCTGTTAGCCTCGCTTGTATGTTATATAAAGTTTTGCTGTCTCCTGCTTTTGGTGATTTTTCTACCTTTTTTGCATATTGATTATGTATTCTATTTTAACCATTCTAGTAGTACATTTTACTTTCTTGTCTATTTCTTTGTTTGTTGCTTTCACCAGATCTTTTCCAAGATCTGTTTTTGCATTCAAAATGTCTAAATTCACTGCTCGTCAATATATATATATATAGTATATATACATATATATATATATATACATATATATTTATATACATACATACACATATCTTTAGCTAGAAAAATAGATAGAAAGATACATACATACATACATACATACATATAGAGAAAGAAAGATACATAGATAGATAGATATATAGAGAGATAGATAGAGTAATAGTGAAAAGGAAAAACATATTAATATCTTCATTCTATTTCATATTCTTCTAAATATAGGGAGTAAATATTTCTTTTTAATATAATTTAGTTTTCATTTAGTGTAAACTAAGAAAACAAAACCTGTTCAATAGAACTTCTACAAATCATACAACCATGAAAGTATAAATAGATAGACAGATAGATAGATAGATAGATAGATAGATAGACAGATAGATAGATAGATAGATAGATGGATATGCAGATAGATAGATAGATAGATAGATAGATATATAGATAGATAGATAGATAAATGTATAGATAGATAGAAAGATAGATAGATAGATAGGTAAATAGATAGATAGATAGATAGATAGATAGATAGATAGATAGATAGATAGATAGATAGATAGATAGATAGATAGATAGATAGATAAATAGATAGATAGGTAGATAGATAGATTCAACTTTCAATTCATATATATCTAGACTGTAAGTTCTTTACGTACTATAAAATATCATTTCTTTATAGAATTTAGAAAAGAGGAAAGAAGCAATATGTATATGTATATATGTATAGTACATAAATTGATGAGTTTCAGAATTGAGATATGTTGTGAAACACAGACAAATTTATGAACATATAGACACATAGACAGATAGATAGATAGATAGATACATACATACATACATATATATATATATATATATATATATATAGATAGATAGATAGATAGATATTAAAAAGGACACAACTTAATGTCTTCAACATATTTCATATTCGTGAACACTAAGGGGGTAAATATTTTCCTGTTTTTATAAATTAGTTTAAATTTAGTGGAAAATAGGAAAAAACTTTCTTGTTTAACAGAAATGGTTCAAACCATACAATCGAATGATGTATAGATAGATAGATAGATAGGTAGATAGATAGATAGATAGATATAGATAGATAGATAGATAGATAGATAGATAGATAGATATATAGATAGATAGATAGATAGATAGATGGATGGATGGACGGATGGACGGATGGATGGATGGATGGATAGATAGATAGATAGATAGATAGATAGATAGATAGATAGATAGATAGATAGATAGATAGATAGATAGATAGATAGATAGATAGATAGATAGATAGATAGATAGATAGATAGGTAGATCGAATTAATTTACAATTCATGTATATTTAGAGTGTAAGTATTTTCTGCACTATAAATCACAGTTTTCTTGTAGAACTTAAAAATAAGAAACAAAATGGAATGGATATATATGTAAAAAATTTAATAATTGTCAGAATTTAGATACGTATAGAAAGAAAGACAGACAGATAAATAGATAGACAGACAGACAGACAGACAGACAGATAGATAGATAGATAGATAGATAGATAGATAGATAGATAGATAGATAGATAGATAGATAGATAGATAGATAGATAGATAGATAGATAGATGATCTCTTCTACCCACGTCATATTTTTGCAAAATTAGGCGGTATATATTCCTTGTAATAAAAATTACCTTTTTCTTGTTGTTAACAACCAACAAAATATCTTTCATAAATGTACAATGAAGGATATTAAAATAATGATACACAAATAGATAGAAAGATATAGAAATAGATAGATAAATAGATAGATTAGATAGATAGATAGATTAGATAGATAGATAGATAGATAGATAGATATAATCTACTTATAATTCATGTACATTTAGATTGTAAGTATCTTCTGTACTGTAAATCACAGGTTTCCAATATAATTTAAATTTAGAAACAAAATATAATAAATATATAAGTAGAGAATTTAACAATTATCAGAAATTAGATAGATAGATAGATAGATAGATAGATAGATAGATAGATAGATAGATAGATAGATAGATAGATAGATAGATAGATAGATAGATAGACAGAGAGATTGACAGTTAGTCCAATATAATATCTTACATATTCTTCATATTTGTCTAAATTTAGGCGGTAATTTTTTTTCCAGTTTCTTAATTTCATTTTCCATATAGTTCAAAATAAAACGAAAACAGATGTTTAATACATGTCGAATGGCAGATATTAATAAATCATAAAACATAGTTAAGAATAGATAGATAGATAGATAGATAGATAGATAGATAGATAGATAGATAGATAGATAGATAGATAGATAGATAGATAGATAGATAGATAGATAGATAGATAGATAGATAGATAATACATAGATAATCTATTGAAAATTCACCAATATTTAGGCTGTAAGTATTTTCTACACTGTAAATCACAATTTCCATAAATAATTTATACAATGAACAAATAAATTCAATAGATATATAAGTACAGAAATTAAGAAATATCTTAATTCAGTTATGTTGAATAGGTAGTAGACAGTCGTATACACGGACAGGCATACACACAGACAGAAAAAATATAGATAGATAGATAGATAGATAGATAGATAGATAGATAGATAGATAGATAGATAGATAGATAGATAGATAGATAGATAGATAGATAGATAGATAGATAGATAGATAGATATTATGCAGGTATGTAGGAACAATGAGAAAATAACATATGTAGGTGTTTGAATTATTACAAGTGCATATATATATTAATCATAATTGCTATATATATATGTTATGATCTTCAGTTTGTAAGCTCATGTGATATATATATATATACATATATATGGATTATATATAGAATCCTGAATACATCGATGTATTATTGGTATAATAATTGGTAGTATGTATTAATGGATAGATGGATGAATTAATAGCAGTGTATTTGAACGGATAGCTGAATTAATTGATTGTTAGATAGATAGATAGATGGACGGATGGATGGATGGATGGATTTGTGGATAGATAGATAGATAGATAGATAGATAGATAGATAGATAGATAGATAGATAGATAGATAGATAGATAGATAAATAGATAGATAGATAGATAGATAGATAGATAGATAGATAGATAGATAGATAGATAGATAGATAGATAGATAGATAGATAGATAGATAGATAGATAGATAGATAGATACACGTTTAATTGAACATTATACAATATTATTAAATAAGTAAACATTTTTACTTTTGTCATTTTTCAAAGGCTGTAGGTTTTTGTTTTATTTTAATACTTCAAAAATATCAGTATATACTTTATGTACTTATTTCAAATATCTTATTTTTCCCAAAACGTGTTCCAATTGCCATTCCTTGCTCTCACAGTTCACATTGTTACTGTCACCGATGTACTGCATGTTTAATGACTTATAAACTAGGATACACATGATTCAACTAAGAACTTGATGTATCGAACCAATTTATTCCACAATAGTAAGACTGAATATATAGTAATACAGTAGTAATAGTGCCTAGTATTTCATCAATTCTACTTTAAACAGTGCTCTCACAGAGAGAAATAGATTTAATTTGTTTGTCCAGTGACATGTGTAAAACTGTCTTCAGAACTTCTCTTACTGCTGACAGAATGAATTGTTCTCCATTTGTATAAGTTCTACAAGATTTTTCAATCACTCAGTCTGTCATTTGCATGTCCCTTGCCGAACGTTGCCTCCTTAACTGCTCTCATGTACGCCTCACAGTTAAAAGCAAAAAGCCCTGCTGCTGAGGCATCTTTTTTGCAGATCATCAACTGCAGTAATAGAATTTTTACTAGATTGATGTGAATTATTATTCAACCATTTTATTGTCTGGCCGCCGTCGTACTGAGTGGTGGAAGGGTGACTACCCCATACATTCACACCTTACGAATAAATAACGAGAACACGAAACAACAATCCTCTTTTTCTTACTATAACGATCCCTGTATTTACAAAAGTGTGATCCACAAGGCAATGTGAATCAAACGAATCCTATGCGCATGAAGTCCATATATTTATATATTTCCGCACGCGTTATTGAATCATAAAAAAGGTTCCTTGAATAATATGATTTCAATCCTGATTACAAATGCACACAACTAAACTATACACGTCAGCCTCCATCTATCGACTGACCCTCCTCGTCCAGGTCTGCCGCTGGACTTCCACCTGCTCAACTTATCCCCTTTTTTCTCTTCTAGTCTTATATACCTGGTCACCGCCGACCTCGAAGGCCTGGGGATTTCCATTCAAAACCGGGTCACTGCTTGCTTATTTTTCCACTCCTTACATACTCCCCCTGGTTTTGTTTACAAAATTTTTGTATGGAATACAATAAATTTTACATATACATTGTAGCATAGCTACATATCCTGAACTCAAAAGTCTTTATGTCCTTCTTTTGGAACCAGCACACATGTTGCTGTAGTTGTGTGTCGTCTTCCTCCCGTTAGACTGCTGGTGTGTTGGTCTGGCCTATTTTTTGTAATTTTGTGTGCCTTGCAGTATTTCTCATATACTGTATTTGGTCGTGTAATGTGGGCAAGGGTGCTACTCGTTGTTGGACACTCTGCTCTGTAGCTCCGTCTTCTGATTCGGCGGATGGTTGGTTTTCATGTGCTAGTAAGGATGTACTTGTTCGAGTGGTACTGTCTTCGCTGTCTACTGCTGCCTGTGGGGTGGATGCGACTTCTTCCTCCGTTATTTCTGCCTGCGTACTGTCAGGTTCGGTCTCTGAGTCCGACGAGTCTACTACTATCTCATCATCGGTGTCGTCATCGTTGGGTGCTATACTGAGTGTAGCCTGTCTTCGCTGATTGTTTCTGTCGTCTGTAGGGATATTCCAATCTTGTTTGGCCTTTCTCAAATGGTTTGCGTGGACTCGTTGTATTTTTCCTGTCAGTTGGTTCTTTATTATAAAGCTCTTGACACAAATTACATTTATCTTAGGAGTGACATTTCTCGTCAATGTCTTCATTTCTTTAAACATTTCACTATCTCTTCCACACTTTTGCTGTCCTTCAATTCCTTCACAACATTCTTGTACGTGTTGTTGTTTGCATTTTCTTATGATCTGCTTATTTCTTTTGTCAAAGATTTATATCCATCTTCGTTGTTACGAGTGTTTGTCACTTTCTATTTCGTCTTCATTTCTTTATGTTGTTTTATTAGTTCTCTTGTGTCTGTTGTAATCCGTTAATTATGTTGTGTTTTTTACTGGAACCATGTCTTTAGCAGATTCCCGAATTGTGTATCCCCGTACTTTCCTTCCCGTCATTTATTATTTGATACTTTCCCTCATACATACCCCATTTATTCCATGTTCCTACTCTAAATTTTTTCTTTTTACTTTGAAGCAGGAATTTTCATTGGTAACACGGTCAGGATTTTGTACGTCATCACAGTTACTAGTATTGACCTCTGTCTCACATTCTTCCATAGTGTTAAAATTAGATCTATCTGGCCTTGGGTACTCGCCACCAGATATTTTTTTTCTGTCTGACCGTCCACATTGCTTCTTGTCATGTTTACAGATGGTAGTTTGGGATTGCAGGTAGATAACCATTGCAGGTAGATAGCCATTGCAGGTAGATTGCATGTAGCAATCATCAACGAAATATTGTATGATGCACGCAAGCCATAATTGGAATTTGAAAAATACTAGCGCGCGGGTTTCCTAAAGTTTTCCATTTCTGAAAGTTCTCTCATAGGATTTAAAATATGCTATTGTTGGCCTATTTTATCGTAATTCATTTTATTCAAATGTTCAAGTAGTGTAGTAGGTTTCATGGCGTCATTTGAAAAGAGTTTTTTAACACAGTGGACAGAATGGTAGCTGCCGGTATTTTCGTGTTGTAAATCCATATATATTCCACATTATATTGTCTGTATTTTTGTTTTGCTCTTGTGGTGTTGCATATCTTTTTTTCTTAAATTCTGGAGCCACATATACAATGTTCCGCTTGTGATAGATACTTTGCCGTTCTGAATAAAAAAAAGTGGTAGAATTGCAAAGACCTCTAGACTGTTAATGAAAAGATGTCAAAGCACGATCGATGCCTTTAAACTATCTGCTGTATTCAAACATTTTGAACTATCAATGGAAGATATTACTGAGACATTCTTCTGTCTTTCACACACTTTGAACTATCAATTGAAGATATTACTGAGACATTCTGCTGTCTTTCACACATTTTGAACTATCAATGGAAGATATTACTGAGACATACGGCTATCTTTCACACACTTTGAACTATCATGGAAGATATTACTGAAACAGTCTGCAGTCTTTTAAACATTTTGAACTATCAATGGAAGAACATTTCTGAGACAGTCTTCTGCTCTTCTTTTCATCAAAGTCTTTTAGTCCCTCCTTTCCTCTCAGTGCCCGCCCCCCCCCTCCAAGCTGTTTCACAATATAAATTCTGAGGGCGTCTTTGACAGCTGTGAAATCTGTTTATTTCAGTTATGCGGCTTGTGACTATGTTATATAAGGCACATTTGTTCTTTATTACCAAGTAGCGGAATTAAAACTTAGGATCTCTTTAAGTAGATAGATACATTGAAAGACAGACAGACAGACCGACAGACAGAAAGACAGAGAGACACACAGATAAATAGATAGACAATTATAGAAATCTATTATATTCAGTGTATTTCTACTGGTGTGTATTTAGGCGGTAATTTTTTAATGATCTAAATCACATTTCTCCCGTATTACTTTATGAAGACATAATTAAATGATTACACAAATAAATATTAACGTATCTCTTGTCCATACACATTACACTTTTTTTGTAACTTTTTTGCCTTGGCAACCACAGGGGAAAACAGGACATTTCGGTTAGTGCGATCCGCCATTGTTCCGCAGATGTACGATCTCGGAGGGTCCTAGAACAGCGCCTTATTTTCCAGACTGGCTGTCTCCACCCAGCTGGAATTAGCAATGTCTTCAGCTATCTGTAACTTCTTTATTTTTCCACTGGCCTTTTTTATACTCTATTTTCTTTCTCTATGCTACCCCTCCCTACCACCATCCTATTTCCTTCTCTGCCAACATATTGGTTTTGTCCTATTCACCAGTTTCACATTTTCTCCCTGCAGGTGATTATGTTCTTCATTCATTATCTCTCCGCGTCCCCTTTTCCCTCCCCTCTCTCCCTCTCCCGCCCCCGACACCTCTAGCGGCTATTATGTTTCTATTGCATTCCCCCCACCCTTTTTCCCACTTGTTCTCCTCCTCTCTCTCCACTTCTTCGTTATGATTGGCTCTATCGGGAATCTTTTGTCTGTAGGCAGCGTGGTTTTTCCTCCTCCTTCTTCCACACACACTTCTGCTTCCCACTTGGAGCAAGACACTTCAGATATGTTCTTCGTGTTTGAATTTCGCTGTGTATGTATCCTCGATTAAGGCTCACACCGAAATATCGGATGTTGTATGTTTTTCATTTATACATTCTCATACTTTCTATTCGTTATTTTCTCACCTTACTCATTCCCTCCCTCACTTTGTAAAACTGCACCATACACCTCTATCTACCTTATTTATTTAAACCAGTTTTACCGCAGTCGCCAATCATTTATTCTGCCACTCTTTTTTATCCAACAGTATAATATAAAATTGCATTTTTACATTCATTCAAAGCTAACAAATTTATAGAAAAGCAGTATAAAAAGTTACAACAATCAAGCCATCATTTAAACTAGACTATGCTTAGGGAGGCGTATAGTACACATCAAACAGATATTGACATAGTTTGAAGTTATAAGAAAGAATATTACTTACGGGAGTTGGTTGGGCATTCCAACGGTGTTCAGCTGAGTAAGAGAACGAAAGTTTTTTTTAAAACATGTTAAGCTTTGCTTTTGGGAGAACACAGTTGCTTAAGCGTTAACTGTGTTTTGGGTTGAATTTGAACAACACCCACAGATACGGTGGAGCTTTGTGCGGTAGAATTTTATGAATGAATTTGGCCTTGTTGAATAAAAATATTTTCTTGAGTGTTAGAATATCAAGATGTTTGTCCTTATTTATAATATGTGCTGCATGTTTGTCATCTGTAAAACGTTACAGTTAGTTTTTAAAGTGAGTAAAGTCTTTTAATATTTGGTATCGAACAACCATCCCAGTGTGTGGAACAGTAGTCCAAGTGTGTTTGTATCTGTGACACGATTAATGTTACTAAATTGGTAAACTTTTTGTGCAATAAGTTTTGTTAGATCGTTTACATGATGATTCCAGCTTAGGTAGTAGTCAATCATGAGACCTAGAGTTTTATGTTCACTAACACTGCATATCTGTGAAGTTCCATAATGGGGTTATAGTGTTGTTGTTGATGAATTTGCTGTAATGAGCCCGGATTTCGTTTTTCTAATGTATATTAGACTTCTGTTGTTGGCGCTACAGTATTTAGACTGTTTATTTCAATTTTAAGAGTTTACTTAAGATTGATACAATCATTGTCATTACAGTAAATTGTGCAGTCATCAGCAAAGAGATCACAAGATGATTTTTTTTAGATGAAGTGGAAGATCATTGATGTAGAAGATAAACAGGAGAGGACGAAGAATAGATACATGTTTGATACCATTATTCAAAAATAGATCAACCTGACATAGAGTTTTAGAGCACACTAAGCTTAGCGTATCGGTTGGAATGAAAATGTGTAATAAATTTTGCCAAGTCGCGTATATATATATATATATATATATATATATATATATATATATATATATATATATATATATATATATAGGTAGTTAGGTAGGTAGGTAGGTTAGATTTATAGATAGATAGATAGATAGATAGATAGATAGATTGATTGATTGATTGATAGATAGATAGATAGATATATAGATAGATAGATAGATAGATAGATAGATAGATAGATAGATTGATTGATTGATAGATAGATAGATATATAGATAGATAGATAGATAGATAGATAGATAGATAGATAGATAGATAGATAGATAGATAGATAGATAGATAGATAGATAGATAGATAGATAGATAGATAGATTGATAGATAGATAGATAGATTTATTTTGAAACAGAAACAAATATATTCAACGACGTTCTATGTTATGTATATTTAGTCGGTAATGTTTTCATTGATCTAACTTACAGTTTACGTACAGCGTTTAGAAAAATAACAAAATATTGAACATATATGAAAGCACACCACTTTATAACTGTCAAAACGGCTTAACTGTGATAAATAGATAGATAGATAGATAGATAGATAGATAGATAGATAGATAGATAGATAGATAGATAGATTGATAGATGGATACATAGATAAATACATAGATAGATAGATAGATAGATAGAAAGATAGAAAGAGCTATAGATAGATAGATAGATAGATAGATAGATAGATAGATAGACAGACAGACAGACAGACAGACAGACAGATAGATAGATAGATAGATAGATAGATAGATAGATAGATAGATAGATAGATAGATAGATAGATAGATAGATAGATAGATAGATAAAACACATATATGTTCAATTGTCATATGTTATACGTATCAAGCTGGTAATATTTTCATTGATCTAAGTCAGTTCACATATATCCTTTAGAAACACATTATTGAGCAGCTATGAAAGTAAATATCTTAATAACGGTCAAAAAGAAGTAAGATTCAAAGAAAAAATAGATAGATAGATAGATAGATAGATAGATAGATATAGATAGATAGATAGATAGATAGATAGATATATATAGATAGATAGATAGATAGATAGATAGATAGATAGATAGATAGATAGATAGATAGATAGATAGATATATAGATAGATAGATAGATAGATAGATAGATAGATAGATAGATAGATAGATAGATAGATAGATAGATAGATAGATAGATTGATTTTGAAAAAAAAACTATATTTTCATGGGAGGTATATGTTATGCATATTTAGGCGGTAAAGTTTTCAATTACCAAAGTCACAGTTTTCGTGTAGTCTTAGAATTAGAACAAACTGTTTCCTAGTTATGACGAGATGTAACTTAATAATGATAAAAACAGATTAAGATGGACAGGAAAATGTACGTGTGTGGATGGACGTTTAGATAGATAGAGATATGATGACAGATGAACAGATATACATACAGACAGATAGATAGACAGACAGACAGACAGATAGATAGATAGATAGATAGATAGATAGACAGACAGACAGACAGACAGATAGATAGATAGATAGATAGATAGATAGATAGATAGATAGATAGATAGATAGATAGATAAATAGATAGATAGATAGATAGATAGATAGATAGATAGATAGATAGATAGATAGATAGATAGATAGATAGATAGATAGATAGATAGATAGATAGATAGATAGATAGATAGATATATAGATAGATAGATAGATAGATAGATAGATAGATAGATAGATAGATAGATAGATAGATAGATAGATAGATAGATAGATAGATCGCTGGTAATATTTTTAAATCAGTAAATTAACGAAATCTTTCTACACTGGCTTTTCTTTAGTTCGTAAGCTTCTTTCAAACAAAAACCTATTCGATTGATAAACGTGTAGGCATATAGACATAATAACAAAGAGACAACTTATAAAAATAGATGGTGAATAGTGACAATAGTAGAATGTTAAAGCTAAGTTATAAAGTACTCGTACACTATCAAATAACAAACCAAAAACAACACATAACTCAAGTCATCAAAAAAAAGAACTATGTAAAGTAGTCCTTCTTAGTTGTCTTCTCAGCGTATTTACTACACAGTAATATAAATAAGGTGGTTTGCCCAGACAGTGTACTGTACTGTGGTTGTATATGTGTGTCTGCGGCTAATTATCTAGAACTAATGAAGTCTTAATTCATTATTACAACGTCACTATTTACAGTTCAGATTTACCTTACTATTACACACGTGACACAACAAACGTCATATTATTATACACCGTGTCACAAGGAAAACAACCCAGGAGGGCAACCACTTCATTCCCGTACACGAGCATGACCAGTTACATGTAATTAACTCACTCCGCACCACAGATGACACTCAACGTGAATTCAGTTGTTCAAACAATTAAACAAAAACCGTTTTATTGATGAATTCCCATTTGTTAAATGCGTGTTGTAAATGAATGCAGTGTGTTACTGACGGAAACAATTAACATTAGGATATAAAATGGCCTCGGCGATTAGCGTCACAATGTGACCCTTACTAGCATTTAACAATCAAATTCAACATAATTTATATGCACAAAAAACTTCCAACACAGAATCACACTTTTTGTTCCAAAAAGGACAATCAGTTACAACACTATATAAATAAATTTACAATTTTGTGTCCTAAAAAAGACAATGGTAACAAAAACTACATTTCATCTAACAGAGGTGCAACCTCTCTGAAGACAATTGAAACTACTTCTGAACTACATTTACAATGTTACTCCGATACTTCTAACATAATGACTCTCATCCTAATCCTTATCTAATCTTATAATAATACGCATCACCGTGACTCTCTCTCTCTGTCTGTCTGTCTGTCTCTCTCTCTCTCTCTCTCTGTGAATGTTTAAGAGCGAAACGTAAATGTTATATTATAGTCTCTCAGCTCCAATATTAATTATGTTTGTTACATGAAAAGCATATTTGTAGAATGTCTGGAATAGATTGAAAGATGTATGATAAAGGGCAGAATATCAGACAGGCCTGCGTGCCCGATTCTTAACCTTTTGAAATAAAGATCAATCAATCAATCAATCAATTAAACTCTCTCACTCACTCTCTCTCTCTCTCTCTCTCTCTCTCTCTCTCTCTGATCTTTAAATATTTCCTACAAAATCTTCATAAATTTTCTGAATATTACATCATGAAAAACTATATTAACGTGAATTTACCTGTTAGGATAAATTTTAGTTTCTAAAACATTTTCTTAAACGACTATTAATCCACTACAAAATTTAGACTGTTGTGTCAATACAGACGTTCCAGCGTTGACAACAAAAAATGTACCCTACCTAAACTCTGAATAGTTCCATGAAATTTACGCTGCTTTACAAAGTTACTTGAGGTGACTTCTTATAATTTCATTTAATACGTCAGCAAAAAATATACCCTGTCAAATCAATACTACACACAAGGGACGTAATCAAGTAGCTAACAAGTAAAGTTAATTACTTCCCTTACAATACACTATCATCGTTAGATAGATAGATAGATAGATAGATAGATAGATAGATAGATAGATAGACTTTAAAAAACTGATATATTCAATTGATTTCTATGTTGTGTATATTTAGACAGTAATGTTTTCTCTGATCAAAGTCATAATTTACGTATAGCCTTTAGAAAAAAACACATTATTGATCAGCTACGAAAGTACATAACACGATAAAGATCAAAACATGATAGATAGATATTTAGATTTCTAAGTTGATCGGCAGATGGATATATAGACATCCAGATAGATAGATAGATAGATAGATAGATAGATAGATAGATAGATAGATAGACAGACAGACAGACAGATAGATAGATAGATAGATAGATAGATAGATAGATAGATAGATAGATAGATAGATAGATAGATAGATAGATAGATAGATAGATAGATAGAGAGATAGATAGATCACAAAGTAATACTTTTGTATGTTCGTAGTCACGTAGACAAGTTCACAAATAGGTATCCAGTCGATTATATTGTTATATACGTTGACAAGTATTTATAGCATGAGTATGTTGATTGTGATCTTTAGAATGTAAGTGTCTTTTTATGTATATATATATATATCCAGTCGTACCTCGAGTCAGAAACGCCTCTAGTCTCGGAAAAATCGGCTCACAGACACAATTTATGAACACATTTCAGGTCGAACAGTGCCTCTGCGCACGAATGCACAAGCATGACTTTGGAAGCATGTTTTCGGATCGCGAGCAGTATCATGTCTACTGAGCTTTGGGAGCTGTGAACATTGTTTGTCGTTTCAGTGGTCTTGATGGAATTTTTTTTTCATCTTGCAGTAAATTAACGCTCGTTATGGCTCCCAAGAAAGTGAAAAGTGTTAGTGACAATGGTATAAAGAAGCATACGCGTATTACAATAGAAACGAAGAAGGAAATAATAACTAAACATGAGAACAGAGTTCGTGTTTCTGATCTCGCCAAGCAGTACAACATGGCTCAATCTACAATCTGTACGATCTTAAATAACAAAGATGCGCTAAAGACAGATGATGTGGCTAAAGGAGTTACCATGTTAACGAAGCGAAGCCCTCAAGTGTTAGAAGAAGCAGAACAATTGTTAGTTTGGATTAATGAAAAGTAGCTTAATTAGCGATTAATGGAATAATAGTGTTAGCAAAGCACTAATATGCTAGAAGGCTTTTACTTTTGCACGGTGATTTAGTGACGAAAACGCCGAATACAAGTGATGCTAGCGTTGACGAATTTGAAGCAAGTGGAGGCTGGTTCGAGAAATTTCGTCGACGAACTGGAACTCATAATGTTGTTAATCATGGATAGGCAGCTAGTTCGGACAACAACAAAAAAAAACAGCAAATGCCTATGTGGAGGAACTCTGAAGGTTACATACCGCATCAAGTTTTTAATTTTGATGAAACAGGACTTTTTGAAAAAAAATGCCATGAAGGACCTACATAACATAAGAGGAAAAGTCACTGCCTAGGGTAAATGTCTCTAACCGCACGTTTGAATCTGCCTGGAGGACACTGTGGCTAGGCTGTGTGCCTGATAGAGGCTTCGATAGACAGATGTAACTAATGTAAACGAGATTGTGACCACTAGCAAGAGTTTAGGCTCGGAGGTCAACGAGGAGGATGTGGTGGAGCCCGTGGACGACCACAGACATGAACTCAACACAGAAGAACTTGTTGAATTGCAACGTGAACAGATGAAAGTTTTTGTAGGAGGAGCACTCAGGAGAGGAGGAGGAAGAGGTGGTACATGTTTCATGTGCTGAGATCAAAGACATTTGTAGCAAGTGAAGTTCAGGTTTCCGTTGAGAAGCATCACCCTAAAAAAAAAACTATGACCAGCAGATCAGTGGACATTCTAAATGACAATGTCATGTCCCATTTTCCGAAAATTATCCAACAAAGAAAAAGACAAATGTCGTCGTTTGCAGAGTGTTATAAAAGTCTTCTACTACTTCTTCTTCTGCTGCTGATGTAGGTGCATATATCTGGATGATTGTTACATTTATAGGAGTGCCCTTAAATTTGATTTGGAAGGATTCTTTCACTTACTGAATTGTAATCTAGTAATGCTTTTGGTGTTGATTTGTCCAAGCAAAAAGCCATTCCATTCTTTCCTCCTAATTCTCCGCCAGAGTATATAAAGATATTATCATTCTCGCTCTTGAAGTGTCCTGATCCTATCCATCGATGTTCGCAGAATCCCAAAATTTGTTTCCCTGTCACTTCTTCTCGTCACTTATTATTTGATACTTTCCCTCATACATTCTTCTTACATTCCATGTTCCTACTCTTATTTTTCTTGTTAGTTTGATGCAGGGGTTTTCCTTAGTAACACTGTCAGGATTTTGTCCGTCATCACAGTTACTAGTACTGACCTGTGTCTCACACTCTTCCCACGTGTTAAAATTAGATCCATCTGGCTTGGGGGCCTCACCACAAGATCTTTTTTCCTATTTGACTTTCCATGTTGCTGTTTGGGTTTCTTGGTATATTTTCAGCAGATAGTTTACCATTGCTTTCCTTCTGGGCAGTGACTGTACTAGTCAGTGATCGTAGCCATTGTCCCTACATTTAGATATCTGACTACCATCAAAGAATGGTGACCATAACCAATATTATCTGTCGGTTGCTCTCCCATTCCATCCACCACCTGTTCCCATGGCTTCACGTCACCCTGATCGGGAGCTATACGGGTACTCCACCTTGCCCAAGGGTGTCCCGTAGACTGACGGAGGTAAGGAGACGTCTTACTGTTCCTTTGAGAGGGGGTACCCCTACCCGCTAACCGCTAATCATCTACTGAGTACAATTCAGTTTAGCATGTGAAGTTGATGTCCAAATAAGGTTTCAGGCAATTTGCACTTGTCTGATCAGCAAACTTTACTTTGGCTTTTCAGATCCCCACGTTTACGAGTTTTCACTCTATTTCCCTTGTGCCAGATATTGGAACTTACAGGTATTCTTCAGCTGTTCTACATCTCCATACAGAATGTCGGTGATTGATGAGCCTTGTGGTATCGGGTTCTTCTAAAGGTCCTTCGATGCACTGCAGTGTTTTACATCTTACTTGTCTGTTGCAGTGTATGCAGTATTTTGTGTTTTCAGCGATCACTCTGTGTAAAGTGCTTATTGAGGGTGATGTGTCCTGTTCTCAACCTGAAAACTGTGCATTAATCTCTACAGCATAAGCTACTGATGTGCTCTCTGGGATTAAGCTTTGGAAGGTGTATATATAGTGATATTCCAGTTGGATTACTGGGTCAGCTGTCCATCCACTGCTACTTGCAGTTGAGTATAATGTGTTTAGCTGTTCTCATGTTGATGGAGATGTGGGGCTGTGACATGGTGGCTCCACTCTTTTCTAGTCTGTCACCACGTTCATTTCCTCTGATATCTATGTGCCTTGGAATCCACTGTAAGATTGTCTTGACGTCATATGAGGCGAGTTGGTTTATTGCACTGAGTCTGTCAGTTGTAATGCGATCAGCTGTTGGCATCCTGTTTTCAAGGGCCTGTAGAGCGAACTGGGAGTCTGAGAAAATAACAAGGTTTTCTGGGTGAGAGGCACTGTTTTTGTATTTGGTGGTGGTAGTTTCCAGGCCTGCTAATGTTGCCTGCATCTCTGCATCATAATTGGAACAAGGAGATCCAAAAGGAACATAAATGTGGCTTTTTGCTTTGTCTGGAAACATGAGTACCCTATAACCTGCATTGTCTGTTTCCATGAACACTGACCCATCAGTGTATGCATGGATCCAGTCGTTTAGGGTAGGATTCTATGGTCTCCAGTGCACACAGCTTTACGCTGTTGGGTTCTGATGATTTGATCACTAATTTGTTCTCGAATCCGGCGTTAGTTTGAGGAAGTGTATAGTTTGTGTTTGGTGAGATGGCTGGTACTTTCTCTGTCTTCAGAGAGTTTGTGTCTTGTGTTTAACTGTTTTGGTATCTGCACTGGAGTTCAGTTACAGTCTATTATTATGCTTCCATTTATCAACCATTATTCTGTTGGAATAGTCTGGGGGCATGCATTTATTTGTTTCTACTGCCTCAATGGTTGACTTTTCGCGTCTTATATTGAATGGCTCTATGTGTGCATCAGTTCACATGCAGCTGAAGGTGTTCATTTTATTGCCCCATGAATGAAATGAACGGCTTGGTTCTGGATTCTGTCTTCTTGTGTACGAGAGCTCTTTGATGTTGTAACCTGTAAGGAGAGATTGTAATCTATTATAATCTAACATATCCTGTGTACAGTTGTCTGAGTGTTGATTTGTCAGCACCCCTGGATGTACTTGCAAGTCGCTTGAGTAAGTTTAGTCTTTTGGATGCTTTTTCTGCTATCCATCCATGAAATCCTTAAAGTTCAATTTTCTGTCTAGTTTCACACCAAGGTATTTTGGTTTTTTCTTTCATATTTGAGCAACATCATGAGTTATTTTCAGTTCAGTCTTTGCTAGTTTGTTGCTAAGAGTGAAGACTGTATATGTAGTTTTACTAACATTGATCTTCAACTTCCAGAAATTGCAGTAGGCTGATATGGTGATAAGAGCTATAATATTAAGTCTCTTAGCAGCCAGCTGCAGGTCTGTTCCACCAGTTAATGTGATAAGGGCAGAGGCAAGCATTGCTTTGTCGATGTTCAAAATGTCGGGGAGGTCATTTATAAAGATTAGAAACAAAGAGCAGAACCTTGTGGCAGACCATCCTTCAGAGAGCGTTTGTTTGACATTCTATTATTGATCTGAATTTATATGGTCCTGTTGCTCAGGTAGTTTTTAACCCATTGTTTCATTTTTTCGATGTGTGCCCATGTTTTGCATCTTTAACAGTAGTCCTTTTCGCCAGACCTTGTCATATGCCTGCTGGAAGTCTATAAAGATACCTACAGGGTTTGTCTTGTGGAAAAAACTGCTTCACACTTCGAGTGAGGAGAAATAGCCGGTCTTTGGTTCTTGATCGTTTGCGAAATCCTGCCTGAAAGTTATTGAGGGACTCCGAGGATTCCAACCACCACTACAGCCTATTTAAGCATTCGTTTTGCTAACGTACCTAAAGCTATTTAGGTAATCTTCTGGCTTTCCTTATTTCAGGATAGATCAAACTATGGCTTACTTCCAAGAATTTGGTAGTACTCCACTTTTCCAGGTCTTGTTAATGAAGTTGACCGATGTGGACTTTCCTGTAGGGCCCAGATGAAGGATTATTTCATTTGATATTATGTCTGTGCCTGGTGCTTTTCTTAGCTGTAGCTTACCTATAGCACTCTGGTGTTCATGGGTGGTAAAGTTTTCCTCACAAATTGGAATGTTTCCTAAGCTAGACTTCTATTAACTTCTCAGAACTTTCCCCAGCGCATTATCAATTACTTTCTTGTTGGAGGATTTGTTGTTGGCAGCAAAGAATTTGTTGAAAGTAATAGATTTGTGTGAGTCACTTGAGAGGACTCGACCAGAGATTCGCATTGGTTTAAGGTTAGTGTGTTTGTTTTTTCCTGAAATGTTATCTAAGAGTTTCCAAACCTTCTTTCCTTCAGTTCTGAGTCTGAGATTGCTGCACGTGCTTAACTGCTTCTCTTTCACTTCTCTTTTAGTTTCGAGTCTTACCTTAGTCGTTATTTTATTGTACTCTATCGGTTTCTGGAGTATGGTTTTTCTCTGCATTCTTCCTTTCTGCTCTTCTTTTTTTGTGTGACTAAGTCTTCCAGAGATTTTGTCAGAAGGGGGTATATTTCATCATCCTCGGGCGATTGTTTTGTAGGCTATTCCAAGTATAGCCTTAATTATGTTGGTGTAGAATGTACAAATGTTTGTGTTGTCATTTAATATTGATATGTTTTCATCTGTTTGCGTTCTGAAATTTTCCCAATCTTCTTTTCTATAATTCGAGCGAGGGAGTTTGTGTGGTCTTTTGTTTAGTGTGTGAGAAATTTGTAGAAGTCATAAATACTCTCAGAGTACAATCCTGGTGAATTTCTGCTGAAACGATGGTGAGGTCAGGTCTGCGTAGGAGTGTTGGTGGGGAGGAGGAGGCTTGCAATATTATCATGTTGCTTTTCGGTCTTTGTATCCTAGTGATGGTAGATGTGCATTAAAATCTCCTGCAATTATAGTTTTCTGCATGTCTGTGCTGTGAATATTTATCTGACATTTAGAATGTGGAGGACAGTAAACATTATACAGAGTGTACATTATGCCACACTGTTATCTCGTGGATATCATTCCCAATGAACTGTCTGGTTTTTTTTCTCCTTTAATGTCATTTCTCAAAAGTGCAGCATTACCCCTGTATTTACCACATTCACATTTGTACATGATGTAGCCAGGCACTGAGTGGTCTTTTCCATATATACGGTTTTCTTGTGTGATCGCAGTATGGATGATGACTTGTTTTCAGCTGTCTGCTTAATTCTGAGGCCTTTGTTGATTTGAAGAATGTTTAGTGTGCCCCCTGTAGCTGATTTTCGCTCAGGGTACCCGGGAGGTCGAACCATCTGGCGTGGACCGGGCTTGAATGGCTTCCTTTTTGTTCATGACATTTTCATATTTTGGGGTTTTTGTCCAAGTCTTTATTTCATACCCAGGAGGCCTTTCCAGTGAGAAGCTGAGATCACGCCCCAAGTGCAACACCGGCCCGCCCGGCAGCTTTGAGACAATTTCACAGACACACTCTGACTTTGGTATGAGGGATCTGATGGTGCTTCAGCAATGTCCATTCCTTGCCACCTATAGTCTGCTGGCTGCTTTATTTGCCTCGTTCTAACAGCCATTGTTGTAGAGACCCATAGGCTTGTCACATCCTGGACTCGTTGATTTCCACCAGACGTTCCCCATCCCCGCAGGTGATCTCTGTGTCCCCATCCATCCACCATCCCGAACAGCCCAGCGAGGCTCCAGGCCAAGATCTCAGCTCCACCTATTGACGGGTCTGCAATGTCAAAAGCTGGAGGGCCTTCTATCCTAGGAGGGGGGGGGGCCTTCTATCCTAGGAGGGGGGGGCCTTCTATCCTAGGAGGGGTTTTTGTGCTTGTCATTTTCCAACAGGAGAGTGGGTTTTCTTGGCGTACATAGCATTTTGTCTGAGTTATCTGACACTCCTATAATAAAAAAGAGGCTATTAGCAGATTTCTCAGTTCTATGTTCCCTCTTTCTTTTACAGAGAGTTCTATTCCCTAAACATTCTGCCTTATAAGAGGGTGACATCATATTTATAACAATAATAAATAGTGTTGATTGCTCCAGGTTTCTGGGTTGCAGGAGTAGGTCAGAGTTTCAGGTCTGATACTCCCTCTCTCACAAAGACAATGTTGAGATAAGTGTGTTCTTAACACAGCTGTTCCCATGGATATATATGTGTGTATATATATATATATATATATATATATATATAGTAACTGTAGAACATATAACAATACATATAACAATATTAACTGTAGAACATATATTGGTATATTATAGTGGAGATAGAAATATGTAATATCTCTCTCTCTCTCTCTGAACCTTAAGTGCCCAGGGCACATGGGGCTTCCGCAAGGGTTTTCCACAAATGCCTGTCTTTCGCCTTTTTTTCTGCTCTCGCCCAGGTGAGCCCTCTATTGCTCAACATCCTTTCAATATGTAATATACAGCTAGAGAATGTGTAGTCCGGATATCTGATATTTTCGGAAATTTATTGGCTGACCTCGAGTGATAGACAGCAATACAGACGCAGAATAAATAGTTTATAAAGCAGTGTCAAGAGAAATAAGTCCTCTGGTCTGCGACTAACTTCACTGATGATGAGAAACAAGGTAATGACTTTGAGGGATTTGTAGCTAGAGTGAAAGGAAAAAGATAATCTCCTTACATACAAGAATTTACGTTCACCCTGTCAGCAAACGAAAGAAAAGTAGATGTTTAAGATGCCTTAAACTTCGACATTAAACTTTCAGTTTTTTTTTTTACTGATAGTGAAACGGCTGGAATGTGTCTGAATCATGGTGACTGTGACGATTCAAGTGAAAATGTTCAACACTGCAGAAAAAAGACAGTACAGAAGGGAAGGTGAAATTTGTGAAGAAGTTACACAAAGACATGAAAATCGTTTACTAAAAAAGAACACAAAGCCGTGCCCTTTTCTGTAAACAAATACACTTTTGTTTGGTAATAATACACATGCCTTTGGAGTAAATATTTCAAGCATAGATTGATAGGTTGATAGACAGAGCGGCAGAAAGACAGACAGATAGATGGATAGGTGCATAGTGCTAAAGTTAAATTATGTAACAATATATATTTGATAATATTTTACCACTATCTTATTACAAAGGCTGTAAGTGATTTATTTTCGTATCTGCAATATTATCCACATATACATATATTTATGTAAAATATATCAATGTTTCATAGCCATGTTCTGACTAACACCCCGCTTTCACCATTTCCACATTCACAATATCGCCCGTATAGTACATTTAAATTGAATTATTAAATATATTATTTTATGCATTACATAACACAATTCTAAAACTACTAAACTAAATTACTTCACAATAAAGAAAAGTACATTGAGAAGTGTCTTCAATATTGTCAGCTGTTTCATCAGTTTTACTTTGAAGAGAGTTATCACTGAGAGAAATAGTTGTAGTAGTTTGGTCCACTGACGTATGTGAAACTGCAAAACGTCTATTACCTCTGGCAGAATTGAGTTGTTTTCCATTTGTATAAGCTTTACCATATCTTGCAACCAACAGTAAAATATTGTTTGATGCACGCAAACCATCACTGGAATGTGTAAAGTACTAGCAAGTAGACTTCCTATAGATTTTCGTTTGTGAAATTTCTCTCGATGTGAATTTAAAATATGAAATTTTTTGGTATAATTTATCTGAATGCATTTATTCAAATGTCCATGTTGTGTAGTAGGTTTCATGGCGTCATTTGAAAACATTTTTTTTTACACAGGATACAGAATAGTTGCTGCATGTGTTTTGGTTATAATTCTATAATTTGATATTCCACATTATATTGTCTACATGTGTTTTTCTTTTAGCTCTGCAGTCATTTTGTTTTTAAATTATGGATTCACATATACGATGTTCTGCTAGTGATAGATTGACTCAAATGTACGATGTTCCAATAGTGATAGTTATACTGCCTATACGATGTTCCGCTAGTTACAGATAGACTCACATATACGATGTTCAATTAGTGAGAAATGGACTCACACATATTATAATTGATAAATGTATGCAACATAATAGTTAAATTAGGGATTATGAGTTCACAGAATTGAAAACCGGTAATTTCTTATGGAAAAATGTCTCATGAGAACAGACCTGTATAGGTGCCATTTATTTATTTCAGTACACATAAGACTGTACGCAGTAATATAAAAAAAATCCATCTTTATTTTTCTGTAACGGAAAAAAAACGGTATTAAACAGACATACAGACAGATAAATAGACAGATGGATAGAGTGATAGAGAAAATATATGAATAGAGAGATAGTTATGTATTTATGTACACAAATTGATGGATAGGTAGGCGAGTCTGTAGGTACATAAAGAGAAAAATATATATATATATATATATATATTCATTCATTCATTTGCATGTCCCTTGCGGAACTTTGCCTCCCAAACAACACTCCTGAAGGCTCTCGGTAGTGAGCAAGATGGCCTGCTGCTGCAGGTCGTCAACGATGTCTTGCAGCCATCTTCGTTTTGGTCTTCCTCTTTTTCTTTTTCCCATTATGTATCCTTCCAGTACGGTCTACTCTAAATTATCATGACATTTAATGTGTCCAAAATATTTAAGTTTTCTCTCTTTAATCCTCTTTACTAGCCAGCCTTCTTCAATATTAAGCTCTTGTATTATAGATATATTTGTTCTTTTTTGTGTCCATGACATTTGGAGAACTCTTCTGTAGCATTTACATTCAAAGGCATTTATGTGTTTCTCAGCAGTTAAGTTAAGTGTCCAGGTCTCACAGGCGTATGTTGCGATGGGAAAGATGCATACCCTTAAAAATCTTTTTTTTGTAGTTCTGTCTGCTCCTCTCCACAGATTCTTTCTTTGTTTTACTTTGTGAAGAGCGATAGATGTCCTCCTTTTAATTTCCCTCATTGTATCTCCATTATTAGTAGGTAGTGATCCAAGATATTCAAAACTCTCTACTTCTTCCAATTTTTCCTCATTTATATATATTTTAGCTGCATTGTTTGTTTTGTCAGTTGTCATCAATTTTGTTTTCTTTGCATTAAGATAGATGTTCTGCTCTTCGCTGTTCTTACGGACTGACATAATTAGTTTTTCCGTTTCTCTTTGTGTTGTGGACAGTAACACTGCGTCATCAGCATATCTAATCTCTGGTATTTCATAACCTCCAATTGTTATGGCATCGTAATATTTTTTGTCTACATCTTCTCTATCATTCCTCATTATATTTTCAGTATACAAGTTAAATAAATAAGGTGACAATATGCACCACTGACAGACCCCTTGTTTTAGGTGAAACCAATTGTTGTTTCACCATTTATTCTTACTGCCGCTTGTTGTTCTAGATACAGCAGTGATGTTAGTTGTGTCAAAGGTGTTGGAAATCCCATTTTTTCCATTATTTCCCAGTACAGTCACTGCCTGGAAGGAAAGCAACGGTAAACTAACTTCTGGAAACATACCAAGAAACCCAAACAGCAATCATGGAAAGTCAAATAGGAAAAAGATCTGGTGGTGAGTCCCCAAGGCCAGATAGATCTAATTTTAACACTGGGGAAGAGTGTGAGACAGAGGTCAGCACTAGTAATTGTGATGACGGACAATATCCTGACAGTGTTACTAAGAAAAACCCCTGCATCAAACTAAAAAGAAAAATAAGAGTAGGAACATGGAATGTAAGAAGTATGTACGAGGGAAAATATCAAGTAATAAGTGACGAGATGAAAAGAACTGGGATACACATTTTGGGAATCTGCGAACATCGATGGAAAGGATCAGGACACTTTAAGAGCGAGAATGATACTATCTTTATATATTCTGGTGGAGAAGTAGGAGGAAAGAATGGAGTGGCTTTTTATTTGGACAAATCAACATCAAAAGCATTACTAGGCTACACTCCAAAGTGATAGAATTCTAACAGTCAGACTTAAGGGCATTCCTAGAAATGTAACAATCATCCAGATATATGCACCTACATCAGCAGCAGAAAAAGAGGAAGTAGAAAACTTTTATACCACACTGCAAACGACAATAGACCAGGTACGGAAAAATGATATTGTATTAATAATGGGTGATTTTAATTGCAAACATTGGTACAGAAAGAGCAGAAGATGAAAGACATGTTGTAGGGAAATTTAGCATAGGACATAGACATGAGGCAGGTGACAATCTAATGGCTTTTTGCATGGAAAATGAATTAATGATCGCTAACACACTTTTTAAACAACATCCTAGAAGACTTTACACATGGACATCACCTGATGGTAAAACCAGGAATCAAATAGATTACATTTTAGTGCAAAGATGGTGGATATCAAGTATAACATCAGCAAAAACTTTACCAGGTGCTGATTGTGACACGGACCATCAGTTATTAATAGCAGACATTAATATTAAGATAAAAAAGACAGTTGCGGGATCAAGACCACTCGGCTTTGATCTTACAAATATACCAGAGCAATACTGTATAGAAGTGAAGAATCGTTTCGAAATCCTGATGGCTGTACAGGAGGAGATGACACCAGATGAATTCGCTACGCAGGCCAAAGATATCTTAATAACAACAGCTAAAGACATGGTTCCAATAAAGAAAACACAAAAGAATGGATGGGTTACAGCAGGTACACTAGAACTGATAAAACAAAGTAGAGAAATGAAGACGCAATGGAAAGTGACAAACAACAACAAAGATAAATATAAAACTTTAACAAAAAAAGTGCGAAGAAACATAAGAAAAGACAAAAAACAATACATTCAAGATTGTTGAGAAAGAATAGAAGAACACCAGAAGTGTGGAAGAGATGGTGAAATGTTTAAAGAAATGAAAACATTGACGAGAAATGTCACACCTAAGCTAAATGTAATTTGTGATGAGATGGGGAATACCTTGACAGAGACAGAGGAAATTCTAGAAAGATGGAAGGAATATTGCAAAGGAATGTATGAAACAACCGACTGTGGAAACAGAAATCAACAGTGTGAATTATTATTGGAGGAGAAAGAATCCGAACCGACAATAGAAGAAGTTTTATGGGCAATAACGAATCTGAAAAATGGTAAATCACCAGGATGTGATGCGATAACAGCTGAATTGGTTAAAGCAAGAGGAAAGGAGTGTGCAACAATCTATCATGCACTATGTAAAAAGATATGGCATTCAGGTATTTGGCCAAAAGATTGAAAAAGAACTGTATTCATACCACTACCAAAAAAAGGGTAACCTGAAATTATTCACAAACTACAGAACTGTTACCCTGATTAGTCATGCCAATAAAATTATATTAAAAATCACAATGGGTAGACTTCGTAAGAAAATAGAAGAAGAAATCAGTATGGTCCAAGCTTGTTTGAGGCAGGGAAGAGGATCAAGAGATCATATATTCAATATAAGATTAATAAAAGAGAAATGCAGAGAGTAGCATGTAGCTCCCCTTAACTTTTAGCAATCAGAACTTTGTCTTCTGTGTATCTTAAGTTGTGAAGGTTGTACTCGCCAGCTGATATTACTGGCATGTTCTCTAAATTTCTCATTATGGTTTCGCTTTACAAGGCGAATAGGTCAGGAGATAGAAAACATCGTTTTCCCACTCCCAATGGTCTTGGAATGCTCCTATTTGGTTCTCTACCCTCATTGCTGCTGATTACTTCCAATCTATGTTTTTGATAAGTTTCAGGTCTTTCTCATCTATGTTGATGTCTTCCAGCATTCTTGTAATTCCTTTATATCTCACTTTATCGAGTGATTTACAATAATCTATGAAGCACAAGTATAGGTCCATCTTTACTTCTATTGATCTCTTAATTAATGTTCTCTTATATACGTATACCATTACTTTACCTTTTCCCTCGACGAACACTCACTGTTCTTCAGCAATTTCTGGTTTTATTGTGCTCTTGACTCTTCTCATGACAATACGAAGAGGATTTTGGTAACATGGTTCAAAAGACGAATGGTTCGAAGGTCTTCATATTCAACTGTATCTTTTTTCTGTGGTAGGGCAATGACAATTTATCGCAAAAGGTCTGATGGGACATAGTTAATGTTATAGATGTCATTTAGCAATCTGGCAGTGCTCTCCTAATGCTTCCAATTCTTACTTGGTGGTTTTATCTGATCCTGGTGCTTTGTTATTTTTCATGCGTCTCATTTATTATTCCACTTCCACTTCTACTCTTAATATGTGAAGCATTTCATTATTACTTCGATTATCTATTTCGCTCCATCGTGCCATTATTTCATTTATGTCCATTATTATATGCCCATCATTTGACTTCATGTAGCTAGTCTTGTGGTATGTCCTTTTGTTTGTTAACTCCTTTATGTGTTTGTATATATCTCTTGGGGTTCCATGATGGCGTGTCTCTATTTCACTAAATTTCTCCACTCCTCTTTAGCTGTATTGCATTTGTGTCTTATTTCTTTATTTATTTTGTCATATTCATCTTTATCTTCCTTAAGACTTTTTCTCCGATCCATTAGTTGCAAAATCTCTTCTGTCATCCACCCCTGTTTAGCTTGTCTTTTATTTGCAGACATGATTTCGCTAGATATGAACAGACTCTTTAAGCATATTAAATTGTTTATCAATCATTTCAGTCTTCTCTATAGTATTATATTTATTACTCACTGTGGTCCAATAATGGTCTTTGCATTGCTTTATCTCTCCATAACAACACTCTACTTAGTTCTTTGTTTTTAGCTGCTACCTTTAACCTCTTTAGCCTGATTCTCACTTGTCCTAAAACTAGGATGTGGCCATTGCTGCAGTGTGCGTTTGGTATTGTTTTCAAGGATACTAGTGACTTCCTGAAAAATCAGGAAATCAATAACGTAGATGACACTGGAAGAAACATTTAAACGATAGATAAACAGACAGACAGGCAGACAGACAGACAGATAGATAGATAGATAGATAGATAGATAGATAGATAGATAGATAGATAGATAGATAGATAGATAAATAGATAGAATGATAGATAGATAGATAGATAGATAGATAGATAGATAGATAGATAGATAGATAGATAGATAGATAGATAGATAGATGTAATTGACATATAGTTAAATGGTCGATAAGTATATATAGTGAAATGTATACATCGTATGAATATTTTTATTATGATGTTTAGAGTGTAAGTTTCTTTTTATTCAGATGTTATATATATATATTATACAGTTTAAGAAAAAGAAACGGAACACTACTGTAGTCGTAATGAACACTTAATTTCAAACTTATAACACAGTTTTAATTTGCGGAATTATTGTTTCAATCTTGGCATTAAGACACTCTAATACTTTAGCAATAAAATTATGTTCATTAAATATGGTTTGAGCTTTTATTCTTTGCCAGTGAGTACTCCGTTTCATTATGGACTACTCTGGGCTGTATAAGAGAACGACATCTTCTTGACATGGATCCGATTAACCGTTGAATCTGTTGATATGGGATGGCTGCCCACTCTTCCCACAGTCCAAGAGACTACTGTTGGAGGTTGGCGGACTTGTCTGTTGAGTTCATCACATAAGTGTTCTATTTGGTTCATGTCTGATGACATGGATGGCCACGAAATGGAACTTGGTGGTGAGTTGTGCCACATGAGGTCGAGCATTATCCTGTTGAAAAATCGACCCTGGTGCTGCCAGAGGTGGAAAGACGTGATGACGAAGAAGAATTTCAGCGATGTATCGTTGGGAACTCAGGCTTTCTTAAATTTGCACCAGGTCGCTTCTTCCCGTGAAGCTGATCGTCCCCCAAACCAGTACACCTCCACCACCATGTGGAGGAGCCTCATTCATGCAGTTTTGGGCGTAACGCTCATGGACTTTGCGGTAAACTCTTCTCCGTCTATAGTGTCGCTGGAGAAGAAAGAATGATTAATAACGAAACCAAACCTTTCTCCAATCATTCACAATGTTCCTTTGACGATGTTAGTTCACATACTGCAGTCGGTTCTGGCGATGCCGGTCCGTAAGAACAGAATCACTGTAGGGTCTCCTAACCCAAAGACCAGCGTCGTGCAGGCGGTCCCTGACTGTTTGATCTAAAATTCAGCGAGTTGCTGTCATTGACTGAAATGTTGAAGACGCAGATGCAAAATCGATTCCTGAGGTAACGGTGCTGTGTGAAGCGGTTTTCAGCAATAATTGTGACTATGAGTCTTCCTTTTCGCGGTCGGTATGTAACTGAGCCAGTTTCTTAAAATAGTCTCCAAAGGCGGCTAATGGTGCTTATAACCACATTAAATTATTATCTGGTCACTACACCTTGTGACTGTCCAGTCGGTAAACGTCCAATGATGATGAGCCGTTGTTCTGTAGTGAGATGAACCATACATGCACAATGGATTTTCAGATGAATTAACTCCAGGAGCGTCAATGTTTTATATGCATTCTATGACATGGTCAGTGAGTTTGTGTTCAGTAAGTTTCACGGGATTCTCATGAATCTTCTCGTGAGATATTGTCAAAAATCTGCTGTGACTTATGTCGCTTTTCTGTGCTCATGAATCATCTGCTGAGTACAATTAAGGTCAGCACGTAAAGTCGATGTCCACGTGAACGTTTGAGACAATTTGCCTTTGTCTGATCAACAAACTTCAGTTTAAATCGCAACATTGTATTTGTTGCGTTTCTTTTTTGTTGAACAGTTTATATATACGTATAAGTAAATTTAAGCTAGTAATATGTAATATGCAGATTGACGGTGTGTAGCCGGAAAATGTGAAGTTTTCGGATATTTCAAGCGTGACCTCATGTGGGAGGTTGCAGACACCAAGCAGACGTAGAATGAATACTTTATTAAACGTTATCGAGAGAAATAAGTCATCTCGTCTTCGACTATGTTCATTGATGATTAATAAGAAGTCAGTGACTTTGAGTGGTTGTGTTGTTCAAATGATATTACGTATGTAGAAATTTACAATCACTCTGACAGTAAGTGGAAAGGAGTGGATGTATAAGTAGTTTGGAGATTAAAGTTTCATGTGTTTATTTATTGACTTAGTGAAAAGGCTGAAATGGTTCAGAATCAAAGTGACCGTGATAATAGTGACGACTTATGTTGACGACTGATGTGACGATAGTCAACACTGCAGAAAAAAGACAAAATATATAAACTAGGAAAATAAGTAGGAACAGGTCTATTACGTAACGAGTGCACAGTTGTGAAGGTTCGGCGTGAGCCTTAGTCCTACAAGAACATACAGGACGATGATATGGAGAGAGGGGTTACAATATCAATTCGCACTAATGCAATGTAAAACATGTTTTAAATGAATACAGCACTTAGCTGTAACTTGTAAGTAGCCGTGGCTTGTCCGACTCTGTGTGTCAGAAATGTGAATGGTGGAGTGTAGAGGGTATTTAAATCGAGAATTGAGATGTGTGATTGTTGGGTTGTGACTGAGGATAGTGGATGGGGAATCAGTAGAGGCGAGAGAGCGTAAGATACAATGGTAATCTAGCCGAGAGAAGGTGAAATATGGGATGATATTTGGGGTAGAGGGGTAGGTTTTCGCTTTCGGGTGAGGTAAACGATGGCGGTAGCTATTTAACGCTCTTGCTGGCATACTTGCGTATGAGTCTCTGCGTCGCTACACATCGTAAAACGAGTTGGGCGTGAAGCTAATAACCTCATCCTGAGACCCATCTAGAGACGACTTTAGACTGGAGAAACCCTGGCGTTATGGAACCTTGCAACAATTGTGACCAAACATAAAAGACAACAACTCTGCATGCCGTTGAGAACGATCGAAAATTCATCGGCCCCAGATACATAACACAAATCAGATTTTGGGATGCAAGAACGATGGCAGCAACAACAAAAACTGCTCAAGTAATAAAAGAAATGGATAGATACCACCTGAATGTGTTAAGCAACAATGAAATGAGATAGCCAGAAGCAGGGAAAAGAACGGTGGAAAACCATAAGTTGATAATATATTCCGGCAGAGACAATAAAAAAAAACCAAGAAGGAGTGGGTCTAGTTTTGTTACCTGCAGCAGCAAAGAGCTTTACAGAATGGGAACCCATGTATGATAAGAGCACGATACAAAAATAAGGCACGGAAGAATGACAACAATGCAATGCTATGCACCCACGAACGATGCAGATGATGCAATAAAAGACGATTTCTGTTATCAACTACAACAACCCACAGCAAAGTATCTAAACACAGCATCTTAATTGCCATGGGGTACTTGAACGCCAAGGTAGGAAAAGATAACACCGACGTCGAACAAGTAATGGGGAAAGAAGAAATTGATACGGTAAATCAGAATGGAGAAATATTAATTGAAATATGTCTAACAGAGGACATGGTCATTGGAGGAACAATATTTACACACAAAGAACTACATAAAACAACATGGATATCTCCAGATGATAGAACCAGAAACGAGATAGATCATTTTTGTATTAGAAAACAGTTCAGAACGTATCTGATAGTTGTAAGAGCATATAGGGGTGCAGATGTCAACAGTGATCACAACCTGTGGATAGGGAAGATAAGACTTAAACTGAAAAGCCAACAGAAAAAAGCAGTGCTTAGAAAGATAAATAATCATATCTTACAAGAAGAAAATACCAACATTAATTTCGATCTAGAACTTATCAAGCATTTCGCGCACTCAGCGAGGTAGACGAGACAGATATACATGAATTATGAAATTCATACAACACAGCCATAATCTTGGCAGCAAAATCAAACGCTGGACTGCAATCAATATATATATATGATAACACATGGAACTAAATACATGAAAGACGAGCAGCCAAATTAGTCATTGTTGAATGTTAAGACAGATCTTGGAAACGTTTTGGCAAAAGAAACATACACAGAACTTGAAAATAAAGTAACAAGTTCGGCAGAGAGGGACAAAAGGGAATATATGGATGATATGGCAAATGAAGCAGAAATGCACACCTCGATATAACATACAGAAGAAGCTAACAGGTGCTATGACTTCCTGAGAAAGACCAGTCTTTAGCAAAACAGGCAACCTATTAATATCAAGTAAAGACTAAAAGCAAAAATGGACTGAACACTTCCATGAATTACATAATCCACACCACCAAATGAGTTAATAAATCTTGAAACCGATTTACCAGTCCCATAACTAAATGTCAACTTACATGAAGTTACACTGAATGAAACTGAAACAGCAATGAATCTAATGGCTACTAACAAAACTGTAATCCCGAACTTTATAGACTTTAAGAAGGAATTTGACAGCATACACAGAGATTCATCTAAAATTGTCAACGTAACTAGAGATCTTTACAACGGATATGTTTCTGCATTTAATACAGAAGAAGGAATGAGCGAATGGTGTCAGACAGAAACATGCGTGAAACAAGGATGTATATTATATTTCTTGCTTTTGGGAATTGCCATAGACGTTATAATGAAAAGATGCTGTAGAGATAAAACTTGCATTGAATGGGTAAATGGGACACATATAGAAGATCTTGATTTTGCAGATGGCATTACTCTTATCAGTGACAAAGTGAAATCAATGCAGGAAAAGAGAGATTTCTCATCTTCCTTGACTAGCAAAATAAGTCTTAAAATTAACAAGGACAATACAAAAGTAATAAAAAATCTCATTAATGAAGAAGGAAAAATATACGTACAAGGAATATTTGTTAATGAATTAAACCAATTTGCATACCTTGGCAGCTATATAGACCAAGACACCAGGAAGGAAGTTAGAATTATAATTGCAAAAGCAGCATTGTCTTTCAAACATCTCGAGACCATATGGAATTCAAAAGTTAGAAGCACAGAAACCAAGTTAAGATTAATTAATTCAAATGTGATATCCACTCTCATTGATGCATGCGAAAGGTGGAAATCAACTAAAGAAATAGACAAGAAATGAGGCTTATTTGAAAACAAATTCCTCAGGAATGTACTTGGTGTAAAGTGGAACGAATTTGATGTAAAGTGGAACGAATTTAAAAACACAGAGATAAGACAGATGAGCAAAGAACGACCTGTCTCATGGGTGATCAGAAAAAGAAGATGGAAATATGTCGTTCATGTGATGAGAAGAAACAACAGGCCGAACAAAAATAGGTCGACCACGTGAAACTCTAAAGAGGTCTTTGTTAAGAGAAGCCAGTTTAGTGGGCAAAAAATCCCTTGATGAAATTGAAAAACACCGAAAACTTTGCAAAACAAATATGCGAGCCCTATGTGGCTTTTAACAGAACGGGAAGGATGTATGATTAAAAGGGGTTGTAATGTGACGATACGTGAAGAGGTTCTGAGCTATGTGTAACAATGGATAAGGGAGTGGAAATTAGTTGTGAGGGATTATGATTGTGTAAAAGGCAAACTGTTATTCACCTACACTTAACATTCTCCTCTTCCACAATCATAATCCCTCCCACATAAGTTCAGCTCTTTTCCTACTTGTTACACATAGCTCAGATCCGCTTCACAGCATCACATTACAACCCATCTACCCCAACTGTGATCACATGTTTCACCTTCTCTCGGCTAGATTACCATTATATCTCACGCTCTCTCGCCTCAACGGTTTCCCCACCCAACACACTCAGGTACGACCCACCTATCACACATCCCAAGTTTCCATTTAACTACTCTCTATACTCCACCATGCGTATTTCTGACACACAGTGTTAAACAAGGCACAGCTTCTTTCAAGCTACAGCTAAGTGTTGTATTAATTTAAACACTTTATGTAAATAGCATCAACGTGAATTTATATTTTATCTCCTCTCTCTATTTCTCCGTCATGTATGTTCTCATATAATGACGTCTCACGCTGAAACATCACAACTGTGTAATTCTAAGTAATAAAGCTGTTCCTACTTATTTTCCTAGTTTATATAGTTTTTTATCACTGCTTTACTGCAGTGGCTCCGTGTATAGTTATATACTCCTATATTAATTATGGTGTGATGAAAAAAGACAGTGTATAAGATAAGGTTAAAATGTGCGAAGAAGTTACTGAAGTACTAGAACATCGCGCATTAATGAACAAGCCAAAAACATACATGTCAATTTATAAAATCAAATACATATTTCAAAGGCAATCTTTTTCGTTAATAATGTACATGACTCTGTAAATATATTTCAAGAATAGATAAAAAAATAGATCCAGTATAATATATAATCATCCTGTAGGAATGGACTCACCTGCTGGTTTTTCCGTTGTTTCTGATGTTATTTGCTACATTAAAAATGAATAGAGTGTCAAATACCATTCCAGTGAAAACAAGTATGAGTATACCAATATTTGAAATACACATTTGACATAATCTCATCCAAAAATATCTCACTGCGTGTTTAAAATATTCAAAATCACAGCAAATACTAAACAGGTCTCATTCCGAGCATTTCTGTATCTATCTATCTATCTATCTATCTATCTATCTATCTATCTATCTATCTATCTATCTATCTATCTATCTATCTATCTATCTATCTATCTATCTATCTATCTATCTATCTATCTATCTATCTATCTGTCTGTCTGTCTGTCTATCTATCTATCTATCTATCTATCTATCTATCTATCTATCTATCTATCTATTTATCTATCTATCTATCTATCTATCTATCTATGTTTTATTACTAGCTGTGTGGATGGATGGATAGATGGATGGATGGATGGATGGGTGGATGGATGGATAGGTAGATGGATGGATGTACATAGAGAGGCAGGTATACACAAGGATATATAGGAAGAGAGACAGAGAGATATACATATATTTGGTTAGACTGACAGAAATTAGACAAACACATATATAGACATACAGACAGACAGACAGATAGTGTAGGTAGGTAGGTGATATTGTTTAATAAACATTATTAATTCAGCTTTTTTGGAAGAATTTCATTATCAGTCAGCTTAGCCTGAAATCAGGAAAGACGGCACAGAACTATTTATCGTCACTTGTATCAGATTTTATTTGGTCTCAGGCCTGACTGACTATCCATTAGTAGAGTGTTTTCCTATATGGGGAGCGATGTTAATGTTTGCATATGTTTTTTTTTCAAGAGGTTTAGATAATAATGACAAAACGGATATAGGTCTATAGTTTGAGAAGTCACTAATCATGATCAGTTACGTAGTTTAATTGTTGCGAGTTATAAAACTTGTTAACGAACCTGTGTAAACCCTGTACTTAAATTTATTTACCACTGTCTTATTACAAAGGCTGTACGTTTTTTACTTCATGTCTGCAATATTATCCACATATATAGATATTTATTTCATATATATCAGTGTTTCAAAGGCGTGTTCTCGCTACCACCACGCATTCACCCTTTCCACATTCTCAATATCGCGCGTGTACTACATGTATAGTCACTTACTAAACTAGTATATGCAGTACATAAGTAAGATCTTTGACTATTAAATGAAATTATTCACACTAAGACATTTAAAAGTGTCTTCATTATTGTCAGCTGTGTCATCACTTCTACTCTGAACATAGTTAACACCGAGAGAAATAGCTGTAATAAATTGTTCCAATGACATGTGTAAAATTGAGCGCAGAAATGACCTTATTGCTGGAATAAAAAAAAAACATAGGAAAATCAACATTTTCCTAACTATGATTAAAAACACAATTTAATTAAAATCTTTCAAATTTTTTAAAAATTGTTTTATGACTCATCGTTCCATGTTTTATGATAATGAGTAGTGAAGTACAAAGTTCCAAACATATTCTAATCAATTATAATTGATACCTGTCATTGTAAACAATAGTTAAAATAGGAATTTCTAGTTTTAAACATTGCACTGTGGTTAGATTTTGTCGTAGAAAAGGATCTGAAATTTATTTAGTTAAGTACAGCAGTTTGTCACTAAGCAATATAAATCAAATTTGATTCTTATTTTTCTCACTGCAAACAATTCTTTTAACATTCTATGTGCAGTCACACAAACAGTCATACAGACACAGACAGACAGATAGACAGGCAGACATTTGGATAGATAAACTGACAGACAGACTGACATACAGACAGATAGATAGATAGATAGATAGATAGATAGATAGATAGATAGATAGATAGATAGATAGACATGTAAAATAATGTATTATATTTAATATGTTACAACTACGTCAACAATTAGGCCGTATGTTTTTGCCCGATCTAAATAAATGTTTAACAATACTCTTAAAAAAGAGAAAAGAAATTAATAGATAATCACGAAAAAGTATTAACAAGAGGGAAATTAATTATAGACAGATAAATACAAATATAGACAGACAGACAGACAAACTGATAGATAGATAGATAGATAGATAGATAGATAGATAGATAGATAGATAGATAGATAGATAGATAGATAGATAGATAGTAGATAGATAGATAGATACATACATACATACATACATACATACAATCATACATACATACATATATACATACATACATACATACATGCATACATACATACATATATATGTATATATACAAATACATACTTACATGCATACATAGATATATATATACATACATACATACATATTTACATACATATATAAGCATAAACTGGAGATTTTACATATACTGAATAGTCATCAAATTCAAATATATTTAGCTGGTAATTTTTTTTCTATAATCTAATTCATAGCCGATGAAAGG